>JAYMFT010027554.1:0-16146 GCA_038088735.1 Panulirus argus
GGTTTTTCTTCGTCTGTTTCCTGGCGCTACCTCGCTGACGCGGGAAACAGCGATCAAGTATAATAATAATAATAATATATACTCTCTACTCTCTCTTGGACCTTGGGTCTGTGTAGTCTGTGTATCTTATGTAACTCTCTCTCTCTCTCTCTCTCTCTCTCTCTCTCTCACCACGCAACAAAATCCATCAAACCTAACACTCAACAATAACAGCACCAATCTGACGCATTATCAAAACCCTCAGACTATTATTCATTAACGATCATCGCCATTGTGTCCAGGTTCGGGTCGTGGGCAGACGGAAATGTTTACAAGCTCGTAAATCCTTCACACTCTCAGCTTCTCCGTCTGTGTGTGTGTGTGTGGGCGGGTGGGTGGGAGGAGGAAAGGGTCGTATAAACACCACGACGATATAAGTCAGCCCAGTGCATGCTTAGACGTCAGGAGCCACAGGCAGGGTGAATGACACCCGCGTCATCACCCATCATCATCTGCGGCTGACGGGTGAACATAAAGAAAAGAACCTGAAGTCTCCACACGCTCCTGCACCGGCAGAGATCATCTGAATATCTAATCGTATACGCTGGTTTAATATGGCTTTCTTAACACTTAAAGGGCGCTCACATCTATCCTGACTGCCTGGCTAATTATATGCCCCCGGTGTTGAGCAGGCGGAGGGGCACACCGCTGTGCACACCTTGATCAAAATCCTCATTACGACTCTGTGTTATATTGAAACTTTTCCTCATTTGTTCCTCACCTACAAGAAGCGGGTGTGTCGAATCACAGGGGTTACAATTATACTCTTACAATAATCAACGTCGTGTGTTGATCAGAGTCGATTCTCTTTGAGCTGTATCACTAATAAAAGCACAGCAGTTGTTTGTGCCGTGAGGTCCTAATCTCAATTATGAACGGATGAAGCTGAAATTTTGCACGTATGTTACGTTACATGATGAAGACACGCTTGCCACATTCTGGTGTCTGTAAATGAACTTCTGCCGTAAGATATATCATGTGCTGAACATGAATACACTTCCTAGTCCTTCACTCTTACACATAAATACACAGTATGTTCTTAAATCATTCCCTTTGCTACTGGCATTATCATAATGACTCATCAATCACTTGCGACCAGGTACCATTGATCACCTGCGACCAGGTATGTCCACAATGGGGCCATTCGCGTCTTTCACGTGCCAGCCGGTCGCTCGTAACCTGCCTTCCTGACAGGGTCTCCGCCAGCCAGTCTTACCTGCTGACTGCCCTTCGTCTTTCCCCCATCTGCCAGGGCTGTCTTTTCACTTTTCTTCCTGCCCACTTCCACGTTCGCCTGCGCCCCCTTCTCTTCCTCCTACCTCCTCCTGACCCCTATGTGCTTGTTTGCCTGCCTGCTTGCCTCGCATGCTGCCTATGTGCTTGCTACAGCTGGCCTGCTTGACTTTCCTACCTCCATGTGTGTGCTTGCTTGCCTTGCCTTGCCTGTGTCGTATTTATCTCTCTGCCTCCCTGCTTACTTCGCCTGACAACCCCCCCCCTCTCCCCCACCCCAAGTGCCTGTTCGCTTGCCTGCTTGCCTCGCCCGTCCACCAACCCAACGTGCTTGCTTGCCTTTCTGCTTGCCTCACTCCCTTCCCTCTAACCTAAGGGGCTCGACCTGCCAAGCTCCATTGCCTCTGCAACCGAAGCAGTCCGGCCCATCTGTCCTCCTGTGTGGCCCAGGCCCCCAGCAGGTGTCTGCGCCCAGCGTCGTGTCGAGGCCTTGCTGAATTGGACACACACACACACACACACACAAGCACCCAGGGGGCGAACACACCACCACACACACACACATTCGCCTACCACGACGACACCCTATCGACACCACAACCACCACACCACCCACCACCACCGGACCTGCAACCACGCTGGTGATGGATGCCGGGACGACAGACACACCACACGGCCCCCGCCGCACGCGGACTACCACCATGAAAACATGTGTTGTACCTGCATATATGCATATATCATGATGCTCAATTTTCCGTCCGTCCGTGTGTGTGTGTGTGTGTGTGTGTGTGAGACTACCATTTATGTGTTACGGGGAGAGTTTTACACCGGCGTTGCCCCCTCTCTCAATGTTGCAGTATAAGTACCATGTCTTAACCTTATCTATACACACATACACGCTTGATCTTGAGCATGAAAACAGCTGGGTTGGTTGTGAGCCAACTGACAAGGCGCCCTGCTCCAGACTCGAACCACGGCCCAGGAGACCAGTGGGTCGACAACGCTAACCAGTGCAAGACGGTGACACAGGGTGTGTCACCAAATGGTCAAACCAGAACAGAGCAGTAAATGATCTTGTTCTAGGCTGCACTATCAAAACGTTTAAATTTCCCTGCCTTCGGGACTATTCGAATCGTAAATACTAATGCTTTAAAAGCAAGAGACGATACGGGCAGTATACGCAGATCCTTAAGCTATGAGGGAAGCGTGTGGTAACGAGTAACCCCCACCCGGGTGGTGAGGCAGATGTGTTGTGAAGGATCAGGTGTGGTTGTCATGGAGTAGATGTTGTGTGGAGAACCCAGGGGTTCTGGAGACGAACCAGGTGGTGCAGTGAGAGGGCAGATGTACTCAGAAGCGGCGGGGGTGTCGTTGGGGAAGCAGTTGAGTGGCGAGGAGCCAGATGTGTTGTGAAGGAGCGGGGTATATGACAACCGTGGTGACGAGGTGTGCAAAAAAGGATAAGGCCAGGAGCGTTGTCCCGTGAAACACCTGAAGCCGATCTGAGATCGAGCTGTCTGCACCGGACGGTGGCACCGAGTTCCCACAAAAGCAAGGAAGAGAAAAAACCTGGCATAAACGGTCCTGATAACACAACATTTCTTAACAACAACGACGAAGGCATTTCTGCTTCCTAGTCCTGCCACCACGTCACACACCTATCAAACTACAACTTAAGGATGCAGACAGATTGTACCGAATGTCTCTTAGTAGCTAGGTCGCTGGGGTGTACCCGTGTCGGCCTTTGGAGAGCGGCAGCTTCCCTGTTGACTTAAAAAATTAAACAGAGGACAAAGAGTAAGAAGAGGGTTCCAGAGGCCACAGTTCTCTTTCCTCAATGCTTGCACAGAAGCACTGAAGAAAGAGTAAGCCTTCAGGTCGTGATCATCTACGGTCTACGAAACGGTTGCGCAAGTCTTTGAGACTGAGTGATGTAACGCCAGGACTTGAGATCAACGGTTTACCTATAACGTGTTACGGATAATCACCAGCCTCTCGCAGCGCCTTGCGGTAAATGATCAAACCGCCTTACGTAACTCTGGTCCTTACGGCGCTAACGGTACCGGTGGGGATTATGTTGATACGTGGGTGGCTGGAAGCTGATCCAGATTAGGATGGACCGTAAGTATCTGAGGCGACATATTAATCTTCACCAGCAGGAAGAACGTGTACAGTAAGTGGCATTTCACTCGAAGCGACAGTTCTGCTTCTGTGTCAACTCTTGTTGGTTTCCCAGATCTAACACCACGTTTCTTTTTAAGTCGGACATTCTCGAGCAGGCAGAGGTGGTCTCATCAAGTCATCATCATCCATGAGAAGTCATCATCGGACGTGATGACTAGAGCAGGTGAGGACGACCTCCCTCCCTCCCTCCCTCTCACTGGGGAGGGTAGCGGGGCAACGGCGCTGGCCAACAACACGACGTCTTGATCCTATCTGCGTCGGAGGGCGCCTGTCGGTGTCCTTTAGCAGCGGGTCTGTGAATCTGCCGAGCCTCCTGTGAGCAGGAGACTCCACTTGGTGGGGTGCGATCACGTCCAAGCTGCGGGTGCTTCCAGCCGCCCCCATCCGGTGGTGGGGACAAGATGTTGTTGACTGGTCGTCCACTTCGAAGGACAGCATCTGGGGCGGTCGTCGACGTTGGTCCGTACCCACGGGGGGGCATAGGTCGTCCACAACAACGGCTTAAGACGACAGTATCGCCGTGTTTGTCGTCGTTACCAACACGATCACAGGCACCGCTGAAGGTGCGGGCATGCGGATCTCGTGGTGGTGATGATCCTATCCTCCCGAGCGGTGCAACGACCCTCCCGACTGATGCTAACAACACTCCCGACTGAGAGGTCCCCGTAACTCGAGGTGAACCAAGTCATCACAGAACGGAGGATGGTCGGACAAGGACGGGGGGAGAGAGAGAGAGAGAGAGAGAGAGATGCACGTGTGGGTATGACTGGGTCAATGCAAGCCGGGGTACGGGCCGATAGTGTGTCGTGGGGGAGACTATAAAGGTTTGTTCTGGTAAAGAAGGAGACAACTGTATGCCTCCTCAGAGGCAATTAGACATGAGCCATGCGCCATCCAATCATCACCCTCACGATTTCACTGACCCATCAGTTAATCAATGTGGGGAGAGAGAGAGAGAGAATGTGTGAGTGTTTCCGTCTATGTGGTTACCTGGTTATGCCTACGGGTAGGGAGCTTTGCATCCGATGTGCACCATATCTTAAAACCCCACCTTTGTTACCATGCAATTACCTGAACTTCGATGTGTCGATTGCACGAGCCACCTCCTCAGATCTATCCAATCGCTTTCAGCTTACTTGCATCTTCCCTCTAACTCTTCTCCTCCGTAGTTTGCTTTCCTTATGTAAGCGGTTCCTCCATGTCGACGTCTCTGAATCCATTTAAGTCACTCGACGACTGGAATGACGTCTTTCCTTGTTAGTCTCTCTCTCTCTCTCTCTCTCTCTCTCTCTCTCTCTCTCTCTCTCTCTCTCTCTTCAAACGTGACAAAGTTTATAGCTGCCATCCTCTCCCTATACGCACATATCTTCACTTCCTTTCAGCACAGTCTCTGGCGAAGATCGCTTCACGCCTTCTCCTGGAAACGAACACATCGCCACAAGTGTGTGAGGTCGGGAGAGATGTCTCCTCATCCGTGCATCTGAGGCAGCGTTAGCATTAGCCTGTATAAAGTGTTGCTTCCTTTACGCCCCTTCTGCTGTGGTCTCCCGGAGAGTGGCTTGAGGGGGAGTGGGTAGGGAGGGGTAGGTGGGTGGACCATTAAGCCCTCCTGACACAGGCAGATTCCTGTAATTTGTGTCCATGTAAGATGGCCGTAATGGACCAGTATGTGTGTGGCGGGTGGAGGCCAGTTTGTGTATGTGTGTTTTGGATCGTTAGAAATATATATATATATATATATATATATATATATATATATATACACAAAAAGTCTTCCTTCAAGGCAGGCGAATTTTTCTAGTGGTGTGGCATTTGGTGTTGTTAACCACGACGCATTCCCCAGCCGCCCGACGTCGAGCCCGAAAAAGGTTCGAATCCTGGTTCGCGGAAGTCGGTCCGCAGTCAACCCAGCTGTTCATCCTCCCTTATGGGACTGATTGATCTGCTGGGTATCTGGCTGAAATCAAGGTGTTTGAATATATATATATATATATATATATATATATATATATATATATATATATGGCCTTGATAAGGGAATTTAAATGCCCGTGCCATTTCAGCTAAAAAAAAAAAAGAAATCACAGCAAACAGAAGGTGTAGTGGTTAGCGTTGCGAAGCATAAATCTTACAGACTTGTGTTCGAGTCCCAGACGGGAAAACCAACTCACAGTCAACCCAGCTGTTCATCCTTCCTTAAGGAGGATATAGTAGGCTTCAGGCACGGACAAAAGACCTTGCGGAGACCAAACCTTACATGAAACATACGAAGAGCTAAAGAGATAAATGATAAAGAGGTAGAGAGAGAGAGAGAGAGGAAATAATCATCAGCTTCGCAAGAAGTGGGAAACCTGACATTTAAAACGGTGCGGGATGGTAGCCGTTAGGATATACATGAGAGAGTGGAGCATTCCAGAGCTCAGCCGGGTAAGGAAAGAAACAGACATCACAACGGCTTATCCTCGAGTGGCTGACGGCCACTTAAGCATCACGTGGCGCTGCGGCCTGAAGAGCATTACGCGGTCTGCTTAATGGCGGGGTACGCGCACCCAGCCAGTTATATCTGGAGAAGAAAACGAAGTAATTACTACGGAAAGCGAGAAAGATGACAACACCGCGGCGTAAGGTAAGTGTGTCAAGTTTTTTTTTTTTGGGGGGGTTGTCAGGCTAGTAGTTAATAACTCGGACTAGTTTGTAAGTAGAGGTACTTATAAACTCACCCACACGTGAGGGAAGTAGGCCTACACCTAAACAGGCCGCTGAATAATACAAGAAACTGCTGAGAGGAGGAGAGGGATTTTCGGCATCTGAACAGAACCCTCACTTTCTTACAAGGGGAGGAATTATCCATGTAATGTGCGGTCCCAAGACAGACTGGACGTTACAGTGAAACGTTTATTGAGTGATGGAACTACGGAGCAGTCGCAAGAGATGGGATATTTTGCTATGAGTTTTAGGGAGAGAAATAGGGATCATTTAGGTTATAGGACGTTAAGAAGTTTACGTCTGTCCCACTGGAAAAAAAAAAATTCCTGTCTAAATTTGAGATTTCAGAGGCACCTGTGATGTGGCGAGAGGTCAGATGGAGCAAAGAGAAGATAGATAAAATTCTATAAAGGTAAAGGAATGCATGGCTGACTCGCATGACATTGAATATATATATATATGTGTGTGTGTGTGTGTGTGTGTGTGTGTGTGTGTGTGTGTGTGTGTGTGTGTTTTGCAGAAACAAAAAAAAATTATTGATAAAATGGACCTTCTAAGATGTCCCCACACACAACGCTTCCGTGACGCCTGCTGGACCACCACTCCACGACCCCCTGACGGAGACACGATGACCCTCCCCGTACTGGCTAGACATTATGTAAATGGTATTGATGTTGTGTTGAAGGAATATCCTGACTTCCTTAGGCTTTAGTAAGCCCCTTTGTTATATTTACATGTAGTCGCGACACTTGCCAGATGCTTCTGGTAATATTGTACAGGGGTACCTAGTGACAGCACTAGGATCCCGATTCCTCTGTCAAGGAATGAAGTACTGAAACTGAACTGATAAAATGGAAGTGCGTTAGGGACAAGTCAGCTCCCTTAGGAACACCGCTGTTGACGAAAGAGAGAAAGGCCTATCCACCAGCAAACTACTGCGATAGATCGGTCAGAAGAAATGAGAGGTGATAAAAGACAAAATAGGGCTAACTTGACCATTTACCCTCCAAATGCCATACCCTATCAAAAGCTGACGATACATCAACAGCTACGACATGGGAGATAACTAATGGTCTCGCACAGATGATGACCAGCCATTAGTAACACAGGGGAGGATATCACCGGAGGATCTTGCCCTGCGACGGACCTACTGACGATCAAGGGAGGAGGAGGCTGTAAGATTCATGATGTTTCAAAAAATAAATGGGCATCAAGGAAATATCTGAGGACTTTAGAAATGCAACAGCAGAAATCAGGGCAACAGGACCATACTTGGTCACGATTCCTTTGATTAATATGTGCCAGTGCACAACATTTCCAGGAGAGAGGAAAAGACTTGGTCTTTCAAACAGATGCGAGATAGACGAGCAAGCGCAGGCGCCATTCCTTCGTCCCGGCCGTGAATCATGTATGAACGGTGTTCCGTCGCCCCTGGCGCGTCGTCGTGTGTCGTGTATCAACGTTAATGGTCCTCCGTCTTGAAGGCCGCGCGTCGCGCCTCTCACCTCACACTCCTGGCGCCGCAGTTCGTATCTCATCCGGATGACCCGTTGATTCCCGTCGTGTGAGGCGGTGGCGGTGGCGGGCAGCAGCAGAAGCAGCAGCGGTAGTAACCAGTCGCTCCACCCACTGTGTGTTCCGCCCTCCCTTAACCCATTTACCCACCTACCTGCCCACCCAGTGGACAGTGGGCCACCCACTCTGTGCAAAGTGGGCCATCCGCCCACCCTCTTCTTTCCCAAACCCTCTACTCCCTCAATAAATAGGCAGTGACAGAGGCCTAAGGTCGGGATGGAGGCCTAAGGAGTAGGAGAGCCGTCTCAGCGGCGGCGGCGGCGGTGGTCGTCTTATAACCACCTGCAAATTACGGCCTCTGCTCCGATAACTCACACGGGGGAGGGCAGGGCGCATGCGTCCCCTCGCCGGTGTGTTTAAGCCTCAAGCCGCCATCATCCCCGGTGCTGAGGCCTGCCATTTGGGGGGCCGACCCGCCTCACGCCTAGAAAGACGTGGTGGTGGTGGTAGGGACCGACCAGGTTAATGGTGGTGGAACTGGACGATAGTTGTTGAGGTGGTAGTCGGTCTAGGGCCTAAAGCCGGTGGCCGAATGAGCAACGTGGTACTTATGGCGGAGGTAACAACTGTACTCTGACGGTAAAACTGGTAACATGAACGATGATGGTTGTGATTGTGGGGATGGTAGACTGGTCAGTGGCGGCGATGATGGTAGACTGGTAGTAATGGTAGTGATGATAAGGGCAAACTGGTAGTGACAGTACACTGCTTCTTGGTGGTGATGCCAGCAGACTGGCGGTGTTGGTAGTGACAGCAGTAGTGATAGTGACTGTAGTAGACTGGTTGGTGATGGTAGTAGGATGGTAGTAGGACAGTGGTAGCAATAGTCAGTGGTGGTGTTGGTGGCTGAAACACAAACCATCAACACTTACTTCCCTGACCGACGTTTTGGTAAACGCGTTTCTCTCACGCACCTCGAGAAGCGTTTCAGCATGGTCAACAACGCCGTCCTCTCTCTCTCTCTCTCTCTCTCTCTCTCTCTTTTCTCTCTCTCATCTCCAGAGAAACCAAACACAGGTACTCCTGTCCACTTGCCAATCAGGGACCATGTCATTATGTCTGTATGTCCGTCAGCCTGAGAGGTCAAGGCTTCTCTTCCCCCCCTCCCCACTCCCCACCTGGTCAATATGCCCATCAATTATTCACCCGAGAAACCTTTCGGTTGGTCCACCCCCAAAAACACAAAAGTGATTATCTGGTCAGGACGTTCACGGCAAAGGGGACGAGGGTTCTGACAGTGGCACGGTGCTAAGGTGGGGAACCCACCTCCCTAATTTAGAATGCCGAGTGTTTTCCTAAATGTCGGAGCAGAGTTTTCTTTTTCCGTTGATCTTAATCTCCTTTGAGGTTGAAGGTACGACCCCTGTGCACGACTGTACGACCCTGGTGCACGACGTCAAGGCCCTTAGGGCACGACGATACGATCATTCTGTACCGCTGTACGACTACTGAGGTCATCGATAAACCACTGTAAAGCCAACTAAGTGCAACTGCACGACCCTTAAGCACGACGTGTACGACCTCTGAGGACGACAGCATGGTTACTGAACACGACGTTTTCGCCCTTGAGCACGACAGCATGACGACCCTTCAGCAAAACGGCATGACGACCCTTCAGCACGACTTCACGACCGGTGGCTACGATGACTCGAGGGTCAGGTCAAAAGACGATCTCATCAAACCCAGAGGGGTCGTACCGTCGTGCTCAAGGGTCGTACTGCCGAGCTTAAGGATCGGACCGTCGTGCGCGAGGAACGTCACAAATATCCAACCACCCAGACCACATCACCACACCATCACCACCACACTCACCACCACACTTTACCCAAACCAACCACCACCACCACAGCCCCTCCTTACCCCCCCCCCCCCGACATCAGCAATGCTGGAGAAAGACAACCGACAGTCATGGGGCCAAAAAGAAAAAAAAAATCCCTCAAAAAACAGTTAACCCAAAACTCTCGCGTCTCCCTCGACAACTTTTCAAATTGCCGGTATTCTCGAGTACGGCATCAAGCTGGGAGCAGCCGGGAGGCAAGTTCAAATGCCGAACTATCGAGTTATCAAGTTATACATTGCCCCTCTCTCTCTCTCTCTCTCTCTCTCTCTCTTAGTCAGATATGACAAAATAAATTTACATGAATTTGCGATAAATTTCCCACCCAAAGGGGCGCTAACTTTGGCTCACTTCTCCAAAGACGACGATGCAGCTCTCACCCGTTATTGGAGAGAGATAGATAGATAGATAGATAGATAGATAGACAGATAGACAGATAGATAGATAGATAGACAGACAGACAGACAGACACAGAGAGAGAGAGAGAGAGAGAGAGAGAGAGAGAGAGAGAGAGAGGAGTAACTACCTACCAACGAATACCTATGACAAGAAGTTGCCAAAAAATTGCGGGGCTAGCGCGTAGCTCCCACCGCACATCTTGACTGATCGATAACAACGTTGCTCTCTTAACCTCCAGGCTCACTGAAGAGCCGTCATCTGGTCTGGGTTCGTGTGCTGATTTCCGTTCTGGATCATCAGGAATGAATTGAGAGTCGTATTATACTCGTAGAACGTTCCCTGTACCTAACTTAACTTCATACCATATCATTACACACAGTTATAATGAGATCACTCGGTGTTTTTGTGTGAGCGTGAGTCTGTATGTATAAGTGCGGTGTGTGTTTAAGTGCGTGCAGGCGAGGGTGAGTAGTGTGTGCACGCGTGTGCAGCGACCTAACGTGTACATAAATGACCTACTTTACCAGTACGGGGAAGGAATGTTGTTACAATCTCAAAGTTTATTATACAACTTTTTAAACTTTTGTATTCCGTCGGTAACGCCAACCTCTTGGCTTACTTTATCCCAATCGTCCATCACGCTGGTAGTACAAAAGTACTTACTTTAATAACGTGTTTTCTAACGAGTTTTTTTTTTTGCTTGATTTCTTGTTACGGCCTCTAATTGCCCCGTCTCTTTGCATCTCTCTCGAACTGTTTGCTGTTTACGTCGTCAAACTGGTTTATTAGATGCAATGAGGGTTGTGATCAAGTCTCCCCTTATTCGTCTCTCTTCCATGACATCAGATCTCTTCCTGTAACACAACTCGCATATTTCAAGCCCCTCCTCTGTTACCTTCCTCTGGACCTTCTCTAGCAATTCCCGGGGTTCTTTCAGTGAGATTATTAATACTTCAGAAACACATTCTTATTAAGATCTAATATTTGTTGTAGATACGTTGCTGAACATCTTTTACCTCCAAGACAGAACATTTTACCCTCCAGAACTTAATGCACTTCCAAATCTACGACTTATCAGCAGACAAGACAGTTGGTCTCCTTGACAGTCCTTCTGACGTGATGTTCTGCCGATGGTTTGGGTATAATGCCGACACCCAAGTCCCTCTCATACACACACACACACACACACACACACACACACACACACACTCATGTAGCTTGCTACCTGTTAGATCACACGGATACTGATGCCTTCTTTCACTGTGTCTCCTCTTCATCGCTCTACATTTACTCGGGCTGAATTTCGGCAGCCAGGTATTAGATCCAACTCTAGGAGCTTGGCGGGCAAGTCCGTTTGTAATTTGAAGCAATCCTCGCCATTCCTTACTCTTCATATGACCAACCGCATCATCCACGGACATATTCAGTCATGACGCCAGCTCCTCCAGCAAAGCCAGTTTACGAAAAAATCAAGAACAGCGATGGTTGCCAGGAACGAGCCATGCGGTACCCCATTTGGGACCCCAAATGCTTGCTTCGAGAATGTTCCACTGACATGTATCATCTCTTCTCTTCCTCTGAAGTAATTTTCTATCCATGGAAGGAGTCTCTCCCTGATATACATCTTCTCTGAGACCCTCTTATGTATGGTAGTGTCAAACGGTCTTCGGTAAGTCCTGTGTGCAATTATCTATTTGAAGAGCACGGGGCAGGGGAGTTCTACACTCGTGGGGTCCCAGCTCTTGAAGAACGTTCTCCACCGTCAGTCGAGGTAATCTAAACTTCTGAATGCTGTAAGCATTTGCCATTTCACCAAGCCCATTCCAATCCATCCATCATCTTGGTACGAGAGAGCAACCTTTTCACATCTTCCCAAACAAGATTTTTATCTCTTTAGCTAATCGTCGTCTTCTGGTTGCCCTAACACCGCATCTCAGGAACAGGTGATTACCGTCGACGTCAGTCATATGATTTAGAAACTTGAAGTACTATGATCAAGTCACCCCTTACTCCTCTCCTTTATTGTGTGTATGGGGGGGTAGGGGGGTTATTTTCTATCTGTAAGGTACGGGGAGGTGTTCTACTTTCGTGGGGGCCCCATCTCTTGAACTTTACTGTTATACATTTAATTTCTGTATGACGTCGACGGTCACATTTTCATCACTTCATTTCTTCTACTCATTAATTATCATACTATCAAAGTGACTCGTTATATCTTTTCGAACAAGGCCCTTGCTTGATTTCATGTTATGGTCTCTGTTTGTTCTAGCTTTGCATCTTCTGGATCCTGTTCACGAAAATGGTATAAAAAGCTTAAATGTTGCGATCAAGTCATCCCTTACTCTTCTCTCTTCCATGGCAAACAAAGTTAAGAACTCTAACCCCCCCCCCACCCCTCAATGTAACTCTCTTAATTCTAGCCTCATCTTCGTTGCCCTCCTCTGCATCTTCTCTAACATTTCTTTCTGCTTCGTTAAGTGCGAGGACTGTTCTCGATAGGCATATTCTAGATTTGGCTCAAATGTTGAACCTTTCATTACTTATGCACTCGAATGCGATTCTAACATTTGCAAGCAGACAGTTTGTCTCCTTTGGTGGGACTCAAACGACAAGGTTGGGGACAGTGCCTGTTCCCATGTCCCTCACACACAAATACTAATGGTGGATAATATTCCTATTGAAGCCATCTTTCCGTGTGTCCCATCCTCATCACTTTGCATTCACTCGGGTTCGACTTCATCAACCATGTATCTGGTCGATTTCTTTGACGTTTGTCCAGCAGCAGTAGCAAGGGTAGCAGTAGCAGTAACACTGGCAGCAGTAGCAGCAGCATGAGTACCAGAGGCATCAGCCGCAACAGCAGTAACAGGGACAGCAACAGCAGCAACAGAACCAGGAGAAGCAACAACAACAACAGTAGCACCAAGGGACAGTACTGAAAGCAGAAGTAACAGCAGTAGCAGTACTAGGAGCAGGGGCAGCAGTAGTGCTGACATCCCCTGCGGCACAGCACTTCATCAGACCAACAATTACAACGTATAAATGCAATCAAGTAGCGTGTGCAGCGGGTTCCTCTCCCCCAGCCTACCAGGACCCCAACATGAACCACCTGGCCTGTCGCCGGGCAAGTCTCCCCCACCTGCCCAGGTCCTCCCCTGCACTTCCCTACCTCCCCAGGCCTTCATTAGCCTCCCCTGCACTACATGTAACACTCCTCCACCCTGTCTGACCAGCAGCCTGTTGCCCCACCACCTGGTTAGAGTCTACCATTCACCCACAGTTGCCTCCAGTAACCAAAACCCACTAAGAACACCCGCGTACAACGCAGCAAGTCCAATACCTACTACTTAACAGGCCCTAAATGTAATAACAGACCCTAAACATCACTCCAGAAGCTAGATGTAAGTACACATCTACGTCTAAGTACATACTTCACGCGTAACAGCCCCGTCATCCAGTTACACCTTACCCAGCGGCCACGGCGAGGTAGCCCTTGACATGATGTACCGCCTGTAACTGCTGACGGCGATACCGCGATACCAAAAGCAATATGAGGTGTCTGTTGGAGGCTCTCGTGGCCACCTGTACCGTACCAACCACCACAGGGCGTTACCAGACGGGGGAAGCTACGGTTGGCAGGGGCGGCAAGACAGAAGAGGAAGAGTGACGCGAGATATAGAGACGTGGCAGCACCGACGATGAAGACACTACAGTTTAACGTTAACGAGGAAGCATCCGGGACGCAGAGGTCTACATGCACGTGTCCTCGTCTCCTCAGAACCACGAGTTCAGCCCGGCGGTCGCGGCCGGCACGCTTTGCGGCAAGCAGGCAGAAGACAAGAAGAAGCAGGAGGAGGAGGCGCAGCTGAAGAGGAACGCGGACGCTGAAAACTGAAAAAAAAAAAAGGGAGAAGACCAGTAATTACAAGAGAGAAAATGGCATGGGTACGACACATACAAATGCTCCTCAGCTGCCACGCCTAACATGCAAATCTGCAGATTCTTTGGCGCATTACAAGGGAGGGGTACAGAAGGCCATCCCGCCCTGCCCTGACCTTCACCACAACCACCACCAACACCACAACCAACTTCCCAGGAAGGTACTAGGTATTCTCCTCTCACTATGCCATCAATGCTATTAATGGTGAAAAGACTATGCTGTGTCCATAGCACCTCACACCGTACAGGTTCCTCCAGTCTCATGAGACTAAATCCAGAGAGCGGCGGGTCCTCTCGCGGTGTGCTCGCCTGCGTCTGAGGGCGTCCTTAGCCACAACTCGCACTGGGGAATCACAGTCCAGCTAAGGTGCATCTGTGAAGACTTGAATCACCATAAAAACGTCACTGCAATAATTTTTGTTTTTTTCTTGATTCCCGATTTTCCTAGGTTTTATACTGAGCCCGTGCTAGTGAGGAGAGAGCTTCATATACTAGCACACAGACAGACAGACAGTATATCCCCCATCCCCCCCTCTCCCCAACACACACACACACACACACCTCCGGCAGACCAAACAAGCAAAGAGTGCGACCCGGTGCGTCGCTCACAGCGATAGACGATGCTCACTGTAATTTGCGTCAATTATTTTTAATTGTACATGTCTTCCTTGTTCTTATTTGTACTAGGAGTACCTCTACTCTTAACTTCAAATTAGGTCCATGACAGATAGAGAGCGACCGGACCGAGCGTTTACATGCAATGTAGCAGCAATGCGAAGATTTATGTACGGGTTTCTTTCCCGTACAGGCTGTACTGAGTAGCACAGGCTGTAGGAGTACGCTATGTAACTCTTCCCTCTACACACACCTTACAATGTTCTGTTTAGCTACAGTGACCACACAGTTCTGTTTCATGGCTAGCTTTACTCATCCGTCTTAACCGTTGATCCTGAACAGCTCTGTTTATCAACGGCAGATCGTGTGGCGTTGTTTAGTAACCGTAGGACCTGTAGTGTTCTCTTTATTAACCGTAAATCATGTTATGTTCTCTTTATTAACCGTACATCCTGTACTACTGTTTCACGGTAAATCCTGTACTGTTCTGTTTAACGGTAAATCCTTCACCGATCAATTCAACCACACATCCTGTAATATTACCGTTAACCTTAAACAAGGCAGTTTACCCACAGATGTACCACTGTGCCCATTTAAACCACAATATTCTCCCTTCTTTTCCCACTGAGACAAATGCAGTTCATACGGCCTTCACACGGTCAGATCTTACGGCCTTCACACAGTCTCGTGCAGGAGATCACACGGACGGTGAATTCTGGAAGGAAAAGAACGACTTACACAAGAGCGACAGAACAATATCAAGGAAATGCTAGGGAGTCGGTCGGTCTGTATGTACGTGCATTAAAGCGTTCCTTCAAGTCTTCCTCCAAAGGGAGTCTTGTTTTACTGGTTCGCCAAGTCGCCCATCCGTCGAATTGGTCGTTCTGGTCGCGAATAACAAGATGCCAAGACTCTGCAAGGGCGGACGTAGTATTTGCTAACACCGACGAAACTTGTAACTCCGTCACTGCACTCCCGTGACGTATAAACAACCCATTGGTACGTCACGGGAGGTTACAGTCCAGCTGGGGAGCGGTGTGTGTGTGTGTGTGTGTGTGTGTGTGTGTTAACATCTTTGAAAAGCATCGCGAATAACAGCCCAGAATGTACGCTGCCTCGAAGATATTTCAGTAATAGCACACGTGATGACTCTGAGGTAGAAAACGTTACCATGGAACGTCTTTGAGAGCATCCGACCTTACAAACTACTGTACGTAAGATTCGCCTTGCACATACCAGGACCAACCCCAGATATAAAAGGGACTCTCTTCTCTCCTCATCTCCAATAAGCCCAACCATTTCATCGTGACTGCCACAAGTAACGAGGACACGATGATAGTTAACATTACCATCTCCAACACTGTGGTAAAGCAATGTTTAATAACAAGTATAGATAAGAATGGATGACAAAGCAGCAACAACACACCAGGCGCCACAATGGGGCGGACAGAAACATTACTTTCAACAACAAAAAGATGTAATATAGGAAGAAATACATACTGAACGGTCCGTAGTACAATACAAATCTCTCATGAGTGGTCAAAAAAACGAATATATATATATATATATATATATATATATATATATATATATATATATATATATATATATATATATAT
>JAYMFT010027565.1:0-49542 GCA_038088735.1 Panulirus argus
TTAGGGCCCGGCCTTGATGTGGACTTTTGTCCGTGACTGGAGCCTTCAACATAAAAAAAAAAAAAAAAAAAAAAAATTCTAGTGTTGAAAACTATAGACTGCCATTTAAGACTGTATTGTGTATATGATTGGCAGCTTATAGGCTGGAAATTATATTTTAAAGCCTTTCAGTGAATTAATTATATATTTATCATTTTCAGCTGTATGTTGATGGGGACTTAGTAGGAGGTTTAGACATTCTTAAGGAAATGGATGCCTCAGGAGAGTTGGGCTCAATGCTTCCCAAGAGACAAAAATTGGAGGATAGGTAAGGAGGGTTCTGTGGCTAAACACAAGGATGTTTCTACAACCATTCAACTCTAGACACATTATCCGTCTATGTGTATCCAATGCATTGTCCCACACAGTCCAATGGGATGGCTGATACAGAATATGCTCTCTGCTTATATATCTTCATACAGCTCGCATCCCTAAGGATTCCCTGTTTTGTGCCTCCCTTTCAATTCACTTTCATACACCTGTCTTGCAATCATTTTGGCAAACTTTCCTTTATGTTTCTGGGATCAGTATCTCCTGAGGAAGACCGTTGAACAATCAAAATATTGAGGTATGTCTCAGCTCTAACCCGTTTGTTTCCATACCATCCTGTTTTCCACATTACTCACTGTGTTTTTTGCTTATTCTCTGCTCTGTGGTACAAAAATATTGTTGAAAATGTCAAAAAGGCCTGCAGATATCCCCTATGGATAACAGTGATAAGAAAAAGAGGAAGCATTTATGTTTATCTTTAGCACAAAGTAAAGCTGTTGGAAAAACTGGACAGAGGTGTAAGTATGTAATGTCTTACAGAAGAGTATGGTGTTGGAATGACCACCATATATGGCATGAAGAAAAGTTGAAAGAGTGGGAAATGAGGATGTTACTTATGGTATGGAAATGAGAATGGAGCAGTTGAAAGTATTAAGGATAGACTTGTAATATGGTATGACAATATGGTGAAATGAGTGCCAAAATGATGACAAAGATACATACAAGGTAACTGAAAGGGAATAGGAAAAAAGAGGAACACCACAAGTAAGGTGAAGGGAAAGAGTAAGCAAGTTTGTGGGTGAAACGGATCACAGGATGCAGCAGTATATAGTTGTAGAGGGACAGATGAGATAAGTTGTTGCATTAGCCACTGTGCTGGATAATCGAATATTGCTTATTGAAGGTAAACAGACACAGATTTCATACAGTAGACTTAAGATTTTGTGTTTTTTTTTTGTCACAAGCTTTTTTTTTTTTCAGGTTGAAAAATTTAATTGATAAGGCTCCATTGATGATTTTCATGAAAGGAAATCGAGATGCACCTAGATGTGGCTTTTCAAAGACTTTGATTGGCATCCTTAATGAGACAAGGTAAGATAATAGTTCTCTCTCTTTACTTACCTAGAACAAGCTCCTTGGAAAGTAATTTAACGCAGTGTGAGATTAGCGACTAATATGCACTGAAATAAGGCTGAAAGAACAGTCTCCGGTTGCAAGCTTGGTTAAATAAGGTAGGCTGGATTTATTTTGGATTTAACGTTTTTTCTGAATATTAACAAACATGATGGTATATAGCATATCAAAGCAATCTTAAGAACTATAGACATGGTCATTAAATGAAGTGGGTTCAGCACAAAATAATTGGGATATTTGAGCAATGGAAATCAGGAACCCTTTTACTATTGTGAAAAAAGTGGTAGTTCTTGAAGGTCTCTGAAAGGATTAACCATAAAACCCAGTTATTAAAACTGTGTAGAGATATAACATAATGAACTTAGGAGACCAGTTTATATGGTTTAAATGTCGGGTTAATCTTTTACATTACAGACACTTTCGGAGGGTTAGAAGTGATGCTTGATTTGGGTTCATGAAAGCATGGGGAAAAAAAAATCCAGAGTGATTTCCAAACCCAGATTAGCATAAAAGACCAGCAGTTGGAATGACAGTCCACTCAATCACATTTCTTTGTCCAGGTCACAGCTATTATTTATCAAGTGTTTTGAAATGAGACATGGACTTGTACACCTGTAAAAGAGTTTTACACATTCTTTCCATACACTTTAAGTTGACTCATGTGGTGAGACCATTATCTTCAAGAATATTATATAAAACTGTGAACATTGAGCAAACAAGAAGGGAGAGACTGATAAAAAGAGGGAAGGATGGAGTAAAAGATACTTCAAGTGATTTGGGCCTGAATATGTAGTAGAGTGTGAAGATAGAGCAAATTGGTGTGATACAGTGTATACAGGATCACATGCTCTAAGTGAGCTGAACCAGAGCACATAAAGTGGTCATGAGGAAATCACGGAAAGGTTTATAGGCCTTGGCTGTGGTTTTGGTGCATAATACATGACAACTGTACCTTGTGCTGTCTAGCTGTGTAGTAGTAGTAGTAGTAGTAGTAGTAGTAAAAAAAAAAAAAAAAAAAAAAAACTCTTGATCGCTGTTTCCCACGTTAGCAGGGTAGTGCAAGGAAACAGACAAAGAGAAAAACATCCATTCACATAATTTTGTTATTATTTTTAAGAGCTATGGATGGACAAAATTCCTTATCATTCTATAATAACAATATGGAAATTTAATGTAGTTACAAATACAACCCTTTACAAGTGTCTTATAATTTTGTAGTGTCATTGAAAATATTTCATGTTCAGCTATATATAACAGTGCATATGCAATTTTTGGGTATACATTCTTCAGGCTTTGGCATGTATGCAGCCTTAACATTAAATACGTGGCAACAGACTTCTGAGATGTGGTTTACTTGCAGATTAGAGTATGATACCTTTGATATCCTTACTGATGAGGAGGTTCGACAAGGATTAAAGTCATATAGTAATTGGCCTACTTATCCTCAGGTAAGAAAAAGATAAAGTAGCAACTAATGTTTAAACTGGAAGCATTGGCCATGGAGCACTTGTATTACAGCATAGTTATTGGAAGTGAAAGGGACTAAATTATTGTTTGGAAAATAAGAAAAGCCATCTGTATTAAGTTCCTTAGCCAAAGATGGAATATTTCATCAAGATATGATCTACTTAGCCAAAGATGGAATATTTCTTCAAGCTATGATCTAGTTTAAATTCCAGGTTAAAGCTTTTTATTTGGGGCCTTATCTCAGGCAAAATCCAGACAAAAGTTGTGGGTCTTATGCTGTTGACATCTTTTGATCCTAGTTAACAGCCACAGAAAAATATAGTTTGATGTGTGTGACATTATGGGTTAGGTGAAATCCATCTTTGATCCTAGTTAACAGTCACAGAAAAATATAGTTTGATGTGTGTGACAGTATGGGTTAGGTGAAATCCATCTTTCATAAAACAGAATGTAACTCCTTAAGCTGTACAAACAGACTGGTGGTTAGATGGATAGTAAGATGGATAACAGTAATGATGATCATGGATAAAGCGATTTCCAAGCATCTGCCATACTGTATGGGTGACCCCCAAAAAAAAATTTTTTTTGCGTAAATTTTAGTTAGCTGTTTGTGTTTAAAACATGATAAAGAATGACTGTCAGCATGAACTTGTTTTTCAGCAAAATGAACACAAATATATTTGCCTTTAACGGAACTCAAAATCTTTCTGTGGTTTGATTTGCATAGTCTCATATGAACATGTGTGATAAACTGTATATTACCCAAGTAAGGGTGGGTATTTGTTTAACCAAGCATTAGAAGAACTTTGGATTTTGTTATGAAACCCCATTATTGGCTACAAAGTATTGTACAGTTGTAAGTGTCCTTTTTAACCATTAAACAGTTTGTCAGTTTGATAAGAAATGACTACATTAAATTTACATTATTAGAAGTAAGAGAACCTGGTAAATTAGTATTGTGTGGTAATTGTTTTTATTTTTCACAAATTTCAGGTGTATGTAAAGGGAGAACTAGTTGGTGGTCTAGATATAATCAAGGAACTTCAGGCATCAGGAGAGCTCATGGGAACTTTGAAAGGAGAATAAACTTTTGAGATTAAAATCTTCACATTACAAAGAGGACCTCTGAAAATTTTTCACTCCAATGAACAAAATCATCTAATGGAGAAGGCCAGAATTAACAGAATTTGGCAAAATAAGATGGTATAGGGAAAGAACAAAAGTAAACTTTCCATGATGATTAGATATGACACACTTTCTGCAACAAACTGATAAGATATCAGATTGATAAAAGAATAATATAGCAGAAGAGAAAAGCAACATTAGCTTACTAAGTTACTTGTTAAGATTTTTTTATAAAATTTACATCCTGTTTCATTTCCATGGCTGCTGTGAGAAAAGCAACGTTAGCTTACCAAGTTATTTGTTAAGATTTTTTCATAAAATTTACATCCTGTTTCATTTCCATGGCTGCTGTCTCCTCTGCAGTCTGTCCCAAGAGCATTGACAAAATTCTTTGGGCATACTTGGGTTTGAACTCTCTCAATTCTTGTATTTGGTGAAAAGGCAGCATCCTACACCCACCTTTTCTGAACAAGTTGGTGTTATTTGCAGCAGTGGTTATCTTTTCAGGTTCACAGTTGACCAAACAGCAACTGCTACTAGATTGGTGTCACTGACACATCCCTACAAATGAATCGAAGCTCAATTTTCTCTGGGACCATGGTGTGCATGGACAGCCATCCAGCTCCTCAAGTGTCAGGTGGCTTTTCAAAGATCAGTATCCCCCAAGTTATTTTCATTAACTCTTGTCATGTACGTGGATAGAGAGCTGTGGTTTCAGTACATTACACATGACAGCTAGAAACTGAGTGTGAGCGGATGTGGCCTTTCTTCGTGTGTTTCCTATGCTACCTCGCCGACACGGGGTGTTGATGCTGTTTCCTGTGGGGCGGGGTGGCGACAGGAATGAATGAAGGCAAGCAAGTATGAATATGTACATGTGTATATGCTTGTGTATAAATATATGCATATGTTGATATTTAATTATATGTATTGTGCATATGTGTGTGTGTGTATGTATATACATGTGTATATGAGTGGATGAGTCTTTCTTTGTCTTATTCGTGCAACTTTGTCCTTTAGCCCTCCTGGTCAAGCTTATATGTCTCTGTTACTTGCCCTGCTAGTGTGTTAAAAAACTGGGAATGACAAAGAAAAGATTAGCAGGACCCCTGTGCAAGGATGATATACAAATTATGAAGAATTCCTCATTTTTTCATGTGTATTTCAAACAACATTTATTGGCTTGATGGGGGCTTTGTGCTAGAAAAATGCTGCATGAGGATGCCTCTACTTTGGCCTTCCTTAAAACTTAGAAATCAGTATGGAATTTGGCACCTTTCTTCCACCTTTGTCAACCAGTACCTTAGGTTTTGACATTGAGGATATACTTACTGGTCCTGAGGTTACTCTTTCAGGCTGGTTTTGAAGGTTGAAATACCTTCTCTCTCTAAGGCTGTTTCCCATGAGCAATTTTTCCTGTCTTTATCTGCCCAACCTTTCCCTCCCAAAAGCCTTTTCCTTTTCCACCTGTGACCACTTTGGGCTGAGACCCTCAGTCTGTGAATATGAGTTCTAGGTAGTTGGTAGGGGGTGGGTTGGTGACATTGTCTTGGTGGCAGTTGTTGACAGGCCAGGGATGAACCTTGAAAGATGAGCAATTACTGCAAATATTGATTTGTTCACAAAGGCTGCTGCCTCCTCACTGAATATGAGGGTAGATAGAGTCCAAACCTGAGTATTCACAGGGAATTTTCTCAATGCTTGCAGGATTTCAACCTTCGAAACCTACATTTCTGTCCTGCATATTTACTTTGGTTATAACCAGTACTTAGAAAGGCAATAAATGGAAATGAAGTTTTTCAGTCTTATTTAATCAGATATATAATACATCATATCCTCTGTATGACTGCCCATCTGAGACTTTGCTTGTAGTTTTCCTGCCTAATAGTCCACTGGAGACTTTACTTGTAGTTTCCTTATCTAACTGTACATTTGACTTTACTTGCATTTTCCCTACCTAACTTCACATGAGACTATAATAGTAGTTCCCTTACCTAACAGTCCACTTGAGGCTCTACTTATAGTTTCCTAACCTTACTGTCCATATGAAACTTCCCTTGTAATTTTCCAATCTAACTGTACATCTGAGACTTTACTTCTTGTTTCCTTACCTAACTGCCCCTTTGAGACTTTATTAAAAGTATCCCTATCTAATTGTACATCTGAGACATGGTTTCCCTACCTAACTTTCTGTTTGAGACTTTACTTGTACTGTAGTTTCCCCTACTAAACTCACTTCCTGAGACTTTACTTGTAGTTTCCTACCTAACTGTCTACTCGTGACCCTTGTAGTTCTATATACTGTCACCTTCAGACTTTGTTCGTAGTTTCCCTATGTAATTGTCGACTCTATTCCTTAACTGTAGAATCCCTCCCTAAATGTCCACTTGAGACTATAATTGAGGTTTTGTACATAGCCGTCCACTTTGAACTTTTCTTGTAGTTTTCCTATCCAACTGACCAGTGGAAATTTTACTTTATACAGTAGTTTCCGTGTCTTTCTCACCACTTGAGAATTTACTTGTAGTTTTTTCGCATGCTGTCCCTGAAAACATTTTCATGATGCTGTACATAACTGTTTTTGGAAATGATTCCTCAGCAAAGGCAACTTACCACCATCAAGCTTCCTGGAAATACATGTTTCTGCAGATCCTTATTGTCAACACAATCGGATCCATCCCACTCCTTTACCTAAACAGTTTGAAAGGCTCACCTTCCCACAAACAGTTTCCCACACTCATCATATACTCTAGAGCAGTGGTATGCACTACACTACCTGTGGCTCGCAAGACGGGAAAAAAAATTGCAACTGAATAAGGGAGATTTTAAGGAATAATTGTAAGAATAGAGAAAACTATTCTTATCACTGAGCTGCATTATGTAATTTTTTTCTGTAATCATAACTTTTTATACAATATGTATGTATTTTTACAAAGCCCATGAAGCCCCATCAAAATTTTCTATTGCCTTCACTATTTTCTAACGGACATCACTAGTCTGGGGTAAGGGATAATAACATTCCAGGAGTATCCTGCATACTGTTTAATGTCAAACTTCAGTACAGACTGCATCAGGGATCCATTATTTAACAAATAGAATTTCATGTGATGTATTAAAAAACAGTAAATAATAAGTTATACATATCACATCTTAACATTTTCACACCAGGGAGTGCAGGTAAATGTTTCATGAGATAACCTAAATGTGGAAACAGTTTCCTCATACCTGTCACCTCAAAAGTTCACCCCTATGCACAAAAATGTTTCTGAAGATCACTTTTCCCAAAAAAAATTTTTTCCACATTCATTACATCCAAACATTCTCACTCCACTTTTCTGTAAAAATTTTCTTCCACATTCATCTAAACCAAAATTTTTGGTACCACTATCCATAAACAAGTATTTCTGAAGGTCACCTTTCTGCACAAAGAGTTTCCCGCGTTCATTGCGTGCAAACTTTTTCACACGATTGTGCATTTCTGTAAAAACAGTTTTCTATATTCATTACAAGCATACTTTTTAATACCACTGTGCACAGAAAATTGTTGAGCAATGCGTGTGAAGCTGCTTAATACGTGAGTGGAGAGGGTGATGTAATCATAGAGTAGTGTAGTATGTATGGAAGGTAAGAAGTGTACTAAAGGGTTAATGTGTGTATGGAGAAGGTGGTATGTATATGGTGGGGTTTGTCCAGAAGGAGACGTGTGTATGGAGTTGGCCGCGTGTATATAGAGGTGAAGCGTGTACGGAAGAGGAACGTCTGTATGGGGTGATGCATGTATGAAAGGGTGACATGTGCATTAGAAGGATATGTGTCTCTGGAAGAAGCACTACGTCACAGCGCCTCATTTTAATGTATCTCTGGGCAGCAGTCCTACGTCCAAATAGAACCAATTATCCCACTCAAATATTAACAGTACCAACAACGCTGTACTCCAAACAGTTACCGATTTCTAAACCTCCAGCCCTGCATACTCTCCTCCTTAAATTCTAAACATCAAAACCAAGAACAAGGCTGAAATCCTTTCCCAAATACCGAGAAAAAAAAAGGTCTTCCAGCTAACTGGTAACTATGTGTTACGTCAAAATAATGACAGTTTCTCGCAATGGGGGCAGCAAGGCGCTACCCAACAATCTCCAATACGATCGGTATTTCAGATATTCCGAGCGACTTTCCCGACCATATCTCTCGGTGGAGGTGAGAGCCAGACTGATTGCTATCGGGTTTGCGTTTAGAGTAAACTTGGGAGCTACAGGTCTGTACTGGACTCGATATCGCGCTTTAGTGCCGCGTTCGACTTGTGTAAAAGAGCACGCTTGGTTTCTGTCTCTAGGATTATGGGACACATGCTTGGTTGACGTCTCCAGTCTTGTAGGACACAAGCTATGCAGGTCGTCTGCTGTATTGTGTGGCACACTCTACGTTCTGGTGTCCGCTACTGTGAAGAATAAACCATGTAGGAAAGATTCCTTCGCGAAATCAAAGAACAAAAAAGGTAAATCATAAAAATAGAAAATTATCTCCGTTATGTGTTAAAAAAGGGACCTGTATATGATAAAATATTTTCCATAATTCAATCGTATCTATAACACAATTATCTATCGCCAGGTGGCCAAGAAAATTTTTCATTTCACGAAATCATGATGATCACTTCAACAACAGACTGAGAGGTAAGAACTGGTAAGAATCTTATCACTTACCAATCACAACGTATCAAATATTTAAGCGGTAGCGTGGGCTGTGAAGAAGAAATTCGCTGCAAGATCACATTCTGACAAAATGTGAACATTTGTTAGCATAATCACATCTTGATAATGTATGAGCGAGACTCGACTTTCAATGAATGCGAAAAACGGCATGGGCTGTTTATAGTATCTTTTCTCATTTGCACACCGTGAATGCAGTTTATTCAACAAACCATTAATATTATTACTAGAATGGATGCAATAATTGTATAGTAAAGGGTTAAGTATCCCTTCTTGGTGTGAGCTTTAAATATAACTCTTACTTTACAATAGCGAACATGATTATCCTACATATACGTAAAGCTGCAAAAAAAAAAAAAAAAGGAAACGAAATATTGATTGTAATGCGTTCAAAGTAATATTCTTTGCCGCCTTTTTAAATAGTAGGAATTTAACTTAAGTTACAAGTACCAACCACGGTGTTTCTAGTGCATGGATTTCAACCTGGAGTCAGTGTCCTAGTGATGGACATAGGTCTCATTCTCTCCAAACAGGACGAGAGAAAAAAAAGTTAGCTAGAGTTGTTTCGAGGTCTCCCCTCTCCATTTGAAAGTCGCATTTCAACTATGTACAGTGTCTTAGTGCGAGTGTAGTTCGTGCGTGCGTGGGTGAGTGTAAACACATACATAATATACTGTGGCACTCGAAGTATGCCGTGTGAGGTAGCTACGGTCTCAGGGAAAGTAGAGTCACGGTCGATCGTGTCGATACTGTGAATATGGCCTTGGGGTGTCGTCAAGCGGTGGCCACGAACTCACCACGTGGGGCAATTATGACGGTGGTGGACTCGTGGATAGTTTGGAAGGATAAACGACTAACTTTCAACAGGACCTTCCGCGGCGTAATTTTCCTGAGGGATAGTGAACACTTACCTACGAGTATCTACGACGAGATTTTGCCATGAGATAAGGCCTACCTACAATGTAATTTTGTCGTTTGGCAAGGATAAAGAGGGAGGGAGAAAGGGTACTTACTAAAGCTTTCACATAACATTTTTTTATAATCTAGTCAGTCTTTTAAAACACGAAATTGATTTATATCTGTAATTACATATTCTTGTTCCACTTTACCTTATCGAAATGGAAGTTTATGTAACCCAATCTACAAACGTTTTCCATACTGCATTATTTATCCTCGTCTATTTTCGCGTTAGGAGTTTCGTCCGCAATGCTAAGATCTGAAACCCTTGTTTTCTTTAATGTCTCTGGAGAGCGCCAATATAGTCTGTGTAAAAAGGTCAATCCAATATTTTTCTTGTCCGGATAGTTTAAGAAAGAAAACAATTACTGTAGTGATACAAACACTGAAGAAACATTATATTACACTAGTACAGTACAACAGCATCAACGTTATAATGCGACAGTATTCCTTCATATGCCCGACAGATTTTAACGCCTGAGCACGACGGTACGACCCTTGAGCACGACGATATGATCGTGAAACACGACGGTTCATCCCTTGAACAAGACGTTACGATCCTTGAACACAACGGTACAATCCTTGGGCACGACGGTACGACCCTTGGGGGTACTGATGGCATGGCCTCTTGCTTAACCCATAAAGAGGCAGTTAAAAAGGCCAGATCATCAAAACAGAGTCGTAAAGTTTCAAGGGTCTTATCGCTGTACTCAGGGGGTCAGTATTACAGGCTGCATATCCACCCATCACGCCGACGAAAGCCATGTATCAATAACCGCTCATGAATAATAACATACGACGCCAAGTCCCCACTTACCAAGGTGGGATTCCAATGGCTGCAAAGGATTTCTGGTAATCAATGACTTTACGACGAATATATATTCCACTCTGAGAATTACGTTATAAGCACCGCTAGTTTTTCGAATAAAGTTTGGCCACGATTAATTAGAAAAAGCGTAAAAGCCTTGCGTCACATGATGGGAGGCAAAGCCAAATGCCAGTGACAAAAGACATGCTCTGAGGAAAGTAATATCCGGATCAAAATAGCATCGTGAATTACAAAAGATGCCCATGATAATAAAAGAAACCACCAATCACAAATAGTGACAATAAGGTAATGTAAGATATCAATATGATGAAAAATAATTATAATTATTATTATTATTATCAAAAAAAGCTGACAAAAAGTAATAATGCAACGGTATAGATTTCTAAGAGAGAGGCAAATGTGTACATTAGGCGCCACTGCCAACCAGCAAGTTTGTAAATGCCGGTAACGTAATTTACAGTAATGTAAAAACTACTTTGAATAATACAAGCAGATATATAGTCACTCTCTCTCTAACAGCTCAATTTTCCATGCGTCGGATCAATCACATCGAAGTTATTCCTGGAATGACCATTGGTAAACAATTCATGATCGTTTCTTTGTATCCACCAGTGTGCTTCTAGAGCAAAAATACCGACACAAGGTCACAATTAAGTTAAAAAAATATTTTTTTTTTTCTAACACGAAACTGTCAACCTTCACCTAGGTGCCAAAAAATTCGTCAGCCGACACCTGGGTACCAAGAAACATGATGTCAGCCAATTCCTGGGTTCCGAGAAGCATGCATTCCCAACTGGCTGTCGACCAGACTAGTCACTGTTGGCATACTACATGACCTATAAATGTTGAAGACCCTCCTCCGTTCTTCATGACAATCGAAGTTCCTGAAGCCTCCTACTGTTCTCCATAACATCTAGAGTTTAGGACCCCGCCATGTTTTTCATAACAAACCAAGTTACTTAAACCCCTCTTTGTTCTTCTATGTTATTTAAAAGCTACTGGGAAAGTGACTAATGGAAAAAGACATGCTAGAATTAGCATGTACTGGTGTTATGGTAGAGAGAGGACTGGTAGGAAGGGAAGCGTTGGTATGCATGATGGGATGAACTTTGTGAAAGGGAAGAGAGAAACGGTGAGAATGGGCCGGATGACAGCCGTTTCCCGCGTTAGCATCGTAGCGCCAGGAACAAAGAAAGGACCTTAATTGCTGACTTTCACTCTATGTCTATTAAGTGTTATGTACATATTAAAGACACTGCAACCGTTCTACTTTGATGTGAGATGTACAATGTATAATATCGGTATATTGGTGTGTATAATATAGCCTTGTCATATATGAAATACCCATCTCTGGATACTGAAGTAGCTTATATAACATTTTTTTATCCTCTCTAAAAGTATAAAAATATATCATCATCTATTTACGCACAAACTCATCTCTAACTTGTAGCACATTTATGAATATGACACTTGACGGTGGCAAACTACTAATGTAGACAAAATAACGTTAAAAACGAAAGAGCAGAGGAACTAAGCGTACGTCAAATCAACAAGGCAGACAACATAGGAACTATCAAGTTAGAGACACCTTTAATATAGTGCTTATTCATCGACGAAAATCATAATGTATTCCTTAATTAGGATAATTTTATTCCTCCTGCAGCACTGTTAAGTATGATATAGTTTATACTGGTGTCATTTCACAAATAAATTAAAATTACCCTTCCATGAAGTGATCACTATAAAAGAAGTTACATTCCACTTTCCGTCTCTTTTTCCCCTTTCTCAATTCTCCCTATATTTAATTAGGGCCCGGCCTTGATGTGGATTTTGTCCGTGACTGGAGCCTTCACCATAAAAAAAAGGGTAAGTAGTCCGTTAACATGACCAAAAAGAAAAAAAAAAATCGTGGCTTTGTTAAACTTGACAACTACCAAAAAAGAGCGTGAGAGGATGACCAGAAAAGTCATATGGCAAAGAATCAACACTAGAAAGAGCAGCGGTGACAGAGACACAAGGAAAAAATAAAAAGACGTAAATATACAATGTAATCAAGCAACAAGATGACAAAAGGATCTAAGGCAGTAGTAATAAACCAGTTCGATATAAAGTGATAACATCCATAACACGATTTTGAGACGATAGTGACGCGACTTTCTTCCATGTTATTCATCCATCATGGTGGTTGGTATGTACCACCTGCAACATGGATATAAATACATAATAGATTTGCGAACATATAGGCTATAACAAGTAAAAAAAAAAAAAGGTTTGTACTCACCACTTCCGAGAGCTCATGAAAAGCTTTCCTAAACTCCGCGAGCACTAGGAACACTTTATCCAACAACAGAAAGACACAGAAGTGTACTGAACAAAAGCACTTATTGATATCGTTTGGCAAGAGGATCATTGTAGTTGTCTGCTGATGTTCATACTGGATCAGTTTTTCGTCAGCATATAAGACGAAATTTACATTTGAGTCTTAAACTTTATAGCACTCAACACAAATTGCTAATTAAAGAGAAACAAGTAAAATAATTCGATTCTGAATAAACTTTCTTTGCTGTGGGTACGGAAGCATTGTAGCAACCGCTTAACTTCTGCTGCAAATTGTTGCAACTGTCATTAGGAATAGACAAGTCTGGATGGATATATTCCTTCCATTTTGTTGTTCCTCTTATGAAAATTTTAAAATGAAATTACAGTCGTGGCAAAAGAAATCGTTCTAAACATTGATAATAGAATAGGAAGCATTTGTACAGAATTCACGAGAGATGTACTTTTAAATGCTACATTAACGGTGGTTGCTGCGTAGGTGCCTTTCCAAAAAAAAAAAAAAAACATAATCCATGCATACAAAATGAGGCAGTTAATAAAGATTTCAATGTAGCTCCTCAATACACATCAACCTGAATAATATCAGGTCATATGCAGGCTATGGAACTGTAGTATCCTTAGCACGACAGAAGAATTTTAACATTTCACGCTCGTAAGAAGATTACCGAACACAAATTTGTATGTTAATAATGGTGTATCTGCACTGATCTATTAATGTGAATCAAAATATAAATGAAATGGTGTGCAAACCCTTTTGAACATGGTATTTTTTTGCTGTTCCTATTCTGTGACATTTCTTATCAGTCCCTGGGATCATACCGAAAGCATTAGAAATTGCACCTTGAGTTTTAAGAAGAATTAGTGGAGAGAGAAAAACGAATAGCGCAATCATGATGTTTTTCCGTAACAAAATAAACTTAGTTTTTTTCAACTATACTCGAATTATAATCGTGTATAGTTCGAGTTTTTAAGACAAAATTTTTAGGCAAAAAATTAGGGATCGACGTATGCAAGGGTAATAACTGCTAAGGCAAAGCCTACGCGACCAGGGCTGCGCCGTATGTTAGACGGCACGTGTTTTTCGAATCTTTTTCAGTAAAAAAAAATTATAAGTATATTTTACCTTAATTTTACCTGAATGAATATATTCTCAGAAATAAAAAGTAGTTTTGCTGAAACGTAATTTATTTCCATGTAAAATAGGATGAAATACATGACGAAAACTAGACTTTACCTAACCTTCCGATGTTCAAGAGATGTTGCTTTTTTAAGTTTTTGGTTAAGATACTGTTATATTACAATGATATTCTATTCATACTGTGCTTGATATAATACATTAAAGGATATGTAATATTTTTCCTGAAATGACATACGCACTATCTTACCTTAATTGCTTTTCGAATGATTTTCATTAAAAAGATAAAGTTGAACAACAATAATATTCTATTCTAATTGACTTTAAAAAGTACTTGAATGGAAGCGTACCGTATTTTTGCAGAAACTTCCTGCGTTTCAGTGTAAAGTGCCGTAATACTAGATGGTATACCATTCATAACATTCCATCATGTTTGACATTTAGTGTTCATAACGTGACTTATCTTGATATAATCCATCAAATGAAAAAAAATATAAAATAAGACTAACTATTCTGTTCATAATCGCCAGTGTATATCATCCTAGAGGGTAATTGGACAATGGGCACACCCTCGATGCCACTGGCGCCTATCTTCCAGACTAATGACGCTATCCTCCAGGGCCAACCCTATGCCATCAATCCAATGGCACCGCACCTGTTCCCTAGCTTTGGTCTTCAGCAGTATGTTTCTGTAAGTGTCTCAGACTCTTTTAGGTAACATTTTGTCTGCTTGTTTTCCATAAATGATGGGAAGTGTTTTTTTTTTGTTGTTTATTATTATTTTTTCTGAAAAATTCTTGTTTTTAGCCTCTTCTAGTGAATTTATTCTATATCACTTTTAGAAGAGTTTTATTTCTGTTCTCTCTCTTGGACAATATCGTGTAATTAACAGTTCGATAACAATTTTGTTGAAAATATGTTTCCAAAGATGTTAGATCTATTCGTTTGAATCTTTCATTATTTTCTGGGAGATTTCTGTTTTATATTTGCCTAGGAAGTTCTGTTATTGACATACATGATCATTCCATCTTCATCTGAGTACACGTTACCTGACTGGGTGAATTATCAAATTCTGCCTTCTTTATAGTGGAATTTTCCTGTGTACATCCTTGGGAGTGGCTTTTAAGAAACCATTCAGTATCAATGGCATTAATATTAAATATATTTGTTAATTTTACTCTCTTTTTCCTAAAATATACATGTTTGAGTTAATATAAGACAAATGTTAAAGTAAACATTCCCTTGCCACTATAGGAGGCATCAACTGCCCCATCTGCTCCACCACTGTCTACAACAGGGTCGCCAACCGCATCTGTAGCTCAAATTCCCCAGTACTGGCGGCCCTATGGCTTCGACCCTATCGCTAACATGCACCAGGTCTTCCTTGACTATCGCCGAGGTAAGTAGCGTGGTTCTATCTATCTATGTATTGTGATATCAACCCTTCTCTTTCATCATCACGTCTGATGCACCATAACTTTAGCATCAGCGTATACCTAGTTTAGTTAGACACTAAAGTTGCTCAGACCAGTAAGCAAGTACATGACCTGTCAACATAATCTCTTGCTGCCAGTTAAAAGATATGAACAATATAAAGTTCTGAATTAGTAAATAAATTAGATTATTGTTCCTGTATAGAAATTTACATCATTGCGTAACTACTAACTTAGAAACTTCATGGGTGGACATGATGTCTGTGATAAAAAATGCCTTTATCTAATCATCAAGCTACTCCCTTCACAACAAAACCAATTTCCAAATTTGCTATTCCAAACTCTAACATCTTTCACTAAGTCTATACCCACACACCTTCCATCAAATGAAAAATCCTTTTCACTCATTTCTCTTGTTGCATAACTTCACCTACTTCACTTACGCTCATTCCTGTGGGTGGCTCCATTCTCATCAACATTTAGAGCATCTTTATAATTACATGCATTATTAATTCTGGAGGTTTAAACAGAAATTGGCATTAAACCTCCATTTTTTGGTAATAAGATGTCACACTCTAATAGTTCATACTTAGTGATACTGCTATCAAGTTTCTGGAATTATTTATCATCTAAACTTTGCTCATTTAATTTTTGCATTTTTTAATTCTTTTTCAAGCACAATCAACTGTCTTTTTGTATTCGCATCCATTTTTTTTTCCTTCTTGTATACTTTTCCAAAGTCTTGCACCAATAATGCCTGCACCTCTCATAACTCCCTCATACTATTCCTGAATCAACTGCATAATGGTACTACATCCTGTTCCATCTAAATCTCAACCTTTTAGTGTACATAGTACACGAAGACTTCTCACCATCCATGAAAATACTTGTCACCTATGCTGATGTAATATATTTATCCCAAAGCTGACATAATTAGCACTCTAATGGTCTCAGTACCTAAGAAAATTTGCCTTGCTTATAAACTGTATTTTTCAATAGAAAAATACTTTACATATCCTTGTGTTAGAGTCATTCCTCACAAATTATCTTTCAAAGGGTCTCTCCATTACTACATCCAACTGCAACTTTTCTACAGATCTAATCTTACGATTGTTGCATGGAAGCACTTCAGCAATACATTAGCCTCTTAATTAGCGAATGTGGCCGTTCCATCTGTCTCCTGGCGCTACCTCGCCGGCGCGGGGGGAGGCAATGCTAATTCCCGTGGGGCGGGGTGGCATCGAGTGGATGGGGGCGAGCAAGTGTGAATATGTACATGTGTATATGCATGTGTATATGTATGTATGTATATGTTGGTATGTATATATATGTACTGTGCATATATGTGCATATATGTATATATGTGTATATGTTAGGGATGTGTCTTTCTTCGTCTTTTTCCTGGCGCTACCTCACTGACGCGGGAAACAGCGATCAAGTATTATAAATATAAATATAAATATTTTTATAATCATATCACCATATATCCTTCTGTGTATCCATTTATTATCATTAAAGCTGCTCCAAATTCCATAAGGTGATTGGATACATACATCTGCTCAGATCACTCATACATATCCTCAGTCCATGTTCATTGTTTTAAAGTGAACCATAAACTTCCACCCAATTGTATTTCAGTTTCTAAATGAAGGAACAGAAGAAGGAGCCAAGCAGGGAATGCTCTTCTTCCTCAAAGACTGTGTGTGTGTGTGTGGATGTAACCAAGATGAGAAGAGAGGAGAGATAGGTAGTATGTTTGAGAAAAGAAACTTGGATCTTCTTGCTCTTGCTCTTGAATGAAACAAAGCTGAAGGGTAAAGGGGAGGGATGGTTTAGAAAATTCTTGATAGGGTAGACAATTAAGAGCAACATACTAGCTCTGCCATCATGGCAAAATTTTTTTGTTGGTACTCCCAGGCCACCACATCCTGAAGAGTGCATGACATTTTTCAGTGGTATATCTGCTCACCCCACCATCACCCCAGCAGCCAATGATTTCTATCCAGCCGAGGAAATAGCTTAATTATTGGCAGCTGTGTGTCTGTGTATCTACAGACCAAGAACTGACAGACGAGCATTTTAATGTCGTATAGAATACAATAGTGGTAAGAGAACAGTGAGTGAATTGTGAAACAGAGATGTGTATTGTTTAGAAATGAATAATTTATGTTGATGAACTAAGTGTGGATGGGTGAGTGCTGGTCATGAATGATGAGACATCTGGAGGAAATTTTGCACAGGCCTCTGTCTGTTTGTAGAGCATAACAGTTTGTAATTAGTTCAGTCTTTGTATATTTCCCCAAGGGATTCTTTGAATGTCCACTTCAGATTCATCTTGTCACTGGCATCTTGCTCTACTTGTGTGGTAATGGATGATCAGCTACACATCCTGCCAGTCTCATCACATTTACGGGATCTACAACCAGTACCCTCAGTTTCTATCATCTCATCAATTTCGCCTCAAGATCAGGAACTTAAGGATCTGAAGGAGTCACTTAAGGAGAACCCTCCAGTAGGGCTGCTGGTAGATCTTTGCAAGACTTTAGATCAGGTAATTATGGTTTCATATTTATCCTGCTGTTCTCGTGTTATGGAAGAGAATATACTCTTCATACATGATTTAATGCTATGAGTTGTTTCCTGCATGTATAAAGATATGGCCCCTCTAAAAACCTTCCTGATAAATGACTTCAGACTTTTCATTAACCAGACATATATAGTATAATCAGCTCAACATCAGCCCTAGAAAGATTAACCAAAGAATTGCCTTGCATTATAAAGAGTGAACACTTAAATTGTAAAGGTGTTACCAGTATTACAATTTATTCTTAAAGTTTGAAGAAGAGTACTTGGAGAGAAAAGAACAGAAAGATGAATTGGCAGTTTAGTAAAGGGTGTGGCAAGGAGCATATTCCAATTGAGGGACCCAATGAGAGTACACAGAAATGATATGTGCATTTAGGTAAGTTGAATGAGAAGAGATTGATAACGAGGCGCTATGGTTCAGAGGTGGAAGGAACAAGGAGGAGGGTGGTTTCAGGAGGTGGAAAGATGGACTAAATGAAGCTCTCCAATATCAAGGCTTAAACAATCATGAAGATGCAAGATATTGATAGGATAGGAAGAAACAAAGCATCATGGTATGTGTGGTGTGCTGTTAATGAGTTGAAACAGGGCATATGAAATATTCAAATGAGATTAAGGAGAAGTCAGTGGAGCTTAACTATAGATAGTTGGCTCTGATTTTGGTACACATACATGACATCTAGAGATTGGATGTGTAAAAAGAAGGCTGCAGTTCATTTGTTCCTGAGACTCCCTTACTAAAGCGAGAAAGGCAATTATTTTGAGACTAGATGTGAGCAAATAAGGCCACTCTTCTGTTCTTGGTGCTACCTCACAGTAAGTGGATGGGATTGCACATGATTTTTTAGTTTAACTAGGATTTATATTGTATGCATAGCTCAAGGTGAGGTGCCTGACGATTAGCAGAATACCTGTGTAATGTAGCTATATAAGGGAAGGAGGACAAGAGTAAATGTTCATATTACAAAGGTATAAATTTATTGAGTGTTATCTGAGAGAGTAGTAGTTGAGAGGATAGTGACATACACAGAGCATCAGATTGGGGAGAAGTAGGATGGATTAAGGAGTGACAAAGGATGTATGGCTTGGATGCTTACATTGAAGAATTTGTGTGAGACACTCGGAGGAACAAAAGGATTTGTATGTGGAATATATGGATCTGGAGAAAGCAAATAATAGGGTTGACAGAGAGGCTCTGTGGAAGGTTTTACGAATATATTGTGTAAGAGGAAAGTTTTTATTAAGAGAGCAAGAATGTGTGCAAGTAGGAAGAGAAGAGGATGAGTGGTTCCAGGAAAAGGTGGGTCTGCATCAGCAGTGTTTGATGTTACAATGGCTGTTTAATCCATATATGGATGGGATGGTAATGGGAAAGTCATGGAGATAGGGGCAGGTCTGCAGTCTTTTAGGGAATGGAGGCTCCAGGGAAGTGAGTGAGTTACTCATTGTTGATGGCATGACACTAAAGACAAATTTGAATGAGAAACTGCAGAAGCTAGTTTCTGAGTTTAGGAGGGTATGTGAAAGGGGGAATTTGAGGATAAACATGAATTAAAGCAATGAGCTTGGGATCTTTGTCTCATTTACCACTCTGACTCACTTCCATCTACTATCAAGTCCATTCCCAGGTACCTAAAGCACTCATTTTCCTTTAGGTCTTCATCATTCAAACACTCCCAAACCAAATCCCCATATTGTTCCTCATTACTGTTGTTCACATATAATCCCAACTTTTCCTGTTAAACAGTCTCCCAGACTGTCTAGTAAGATATCCTTTTACAATGTTTGTAATTCATCTCTAAGAGTCAAATTTTTTATTTAGAGGTCTGAAAAATGTGATTTGATTTTTCCTTTTTAGGCTAAATCTGTGCTGCAGTTTGTAGTTGCCATCACAGAAAAGACATTGTGCACTACAGTCACGCTTACAGCTGGGAGAGGGCGAGGCAAATCTGCAGCACTTGGAATATCAATAGGTTTGTGGCTCTGTTGTGTTATTATGTTAATATGATGCTTTTTGTTCTGCTTTCTTTACTTCAGCTCAGTTTTATTTCATGCTAGTGCAAATTTCTCAGTGTTCATATTGCTGTGGCTTCCAAAAACTGTTAACAGCTTTTGACCACTAGTCCCTCATGTTAATTGATATAGGTTGGTGTTTTTAGCGATGAAAAATTTATGCTTTGTCTGGGGAGGATTATGTAATGCTTGCAAGTTTATAACAACAGTTTTATCAATGAGCAGTGTCAATTGAATTACCCTCATTATCTGTAACTTCCCTTTTAAATCAGGTACATTAAACATGGGCTGCCTCCAATAGTTGACTATGAATGTGATGTTTACATTGTAGGGCATTTAAAAATCCTGGACATGGTAAACAGCAAATTTGTAAGACAGGAAGCAGCAAATAATATCTCATTGTTTCCTCATGTTTTGCCTGTATTTTCTTAACTCTGCTGCTCAGTAGCCTTCATAATTCCGTTGTGGAAAGTACATCATTTTTGCACTGCCCAGGCAAAAAAGGAAATATATATATATATATATACAAAATGCATGTTATTATCCCTTGGGTAGGGGAGAGAGAAGTGTATTTCCCATGTCAGCAAGGTAGCGCCAGGAAACAGATGAAGAAAGATACATCCACTCACATACACACATATATATACGTACATGCTCATATATGCACAATACATACATATACATACATACATATATTTTTTTTCATACATATCCGCCATTTCCCGCGTTAGCAAGGTAGCGTCAAGAACAGAGGACTGAGCCTTAGAGGGAAAATTCTCACTTGGCCCCATTCTCTCTTCCTTCTTTTGGAAAAGTAAAACAGGAAGAGAGGATTTCCAGCCCTCCCCTCCATCACGTTTTAGTTGCCTTTTATGACACACAGGGAATACGTGGGAAGTATTCTTTCTCTCCTAGTTTAGTATGAAATAAATAGATAGATAGATAGAATATGAGTATATCTTAAAATTTTTCAGAATATGAGTATATCTTAAAATTTTTCTTTTTTTTCCTAATCAGCTGGTGCCATTGCCTTTGGCTACTCCAACATTTTTGTCACTTCTCCGAGTCCTGAAAACTTAAATACCCTGTTTGAATTTGTTCTTAAGAGCTTAAATAAGATGGGTTATGAAGAGCACATGAACTATCAGGTTGTGCGTTCATCTGACCCACAATTCAGCAAGTGCGTGATGAAGGTTGTAGTGACACGGGATAGGCAGCAAATTATTCAGGTTGGTGATTACCTGTACTTATTGACTCAAAAAGTTTGGAGAGGAAGAAGTACCATTACAGTTTTGGTTGTTTTTGAGAGATAGTAGACTAAATTATGTAGTGATGGACTGAATGATCAGAGATCAGAATCCAGTAAACTAGTGGAGCAGAGACAGTGATATCTAAGAGGGCGATAGATGGTAAGCATGCAGATGAGACTTAAGCCTTTCAAAACTAAGAATGAGGAAGAATTTAGTTTGTTTGATGGGGATCTGTCATATGCATGTAAGATTTAGGGCTGATGGATGGATGGATGAATTACTTTACATGCATTGGTTGATAGATTTCATAAGAGGATGAAAAAATGAGAAAGAGAAATGATTAAACTGAGGAATGTGGAATATTTTTTGTTGCAAAGAGGAAAGTGATCAGAGTAACAGATGTACTGTAATCTTGAGGTCATTGTTGACTGGAAGAGTTATTTTATTGGGTCTTGAACTTTAAAAAGTTAAGGTCCAATTCAGGGATACTGTGGAGGATTGTTTGTGTATGAGTGCAATATTGGTGCCAGCATAAGGAGAGTAGAAATCTAATGTCTGCAGTGTTTGTAGAGGAATTTGCTGATACATTTTATTATATAGCCTCAAAGTAAATACATGGTAAAGATTATTAGATATAGATATGATGGTAATTGTTAGTCACATACACTCTGACCTCTCAGATCTAGAATAATAATTGAGTGTATTATTTTAGGTAAATGCATCTGTCTTAAGTTAGAATACTGCAGTGATGAAATTTGTGAGTGTAATTGTAAAGGGAGATTTAAATCACATTATTTAACTATAATTCTAGTTTTCATTATGTCATCCATAAACTGTGCCAGAATTCTCTGTCATATCACAAATGGTCCTGATTTAACGGTATTTTTGCAGTATATCGCACCAGGTGAGAGCAACAGTCTTGGCATGGCTGAACTTGTGGTAATTGATGAAGCTGCTGCCATACCCCTTCCACTTGTGCATAAACTTTTGGGTCCATATCTAGTCTTCTTGTCATCTACTGTGTCTGGTTATGAAGGCACAGGGAGATCACTCTCCCTCAAGTTGATTGATCAGCTCAGGAACCAGTCCAAAGGCAGATCCACAGAAGTTAATCCTACAAACAGAAAGTCAGAGAAAAAGGAACTCGGTAGAGTTTTGCATGAGGTATTTGATGACTTGAAATCAATTTTTTTACCATTATAGTTTGAAAATATGACAATTTTTCAACTCAGATTAATATGTTTTTCCTTTATGAATGATTATGTTCAACTATTTTTCTAATATTCATACGTAATTTTTTGAAAGATCTGTCAGGCCTGGTTTTGGATAGGGGACTATGATTTCGATGCATTGCACATGACAGAGAATGGATGTGAGTGAGTGCTGCATTTCTTTGTTCCTGACACTATCTTGCTAATGTAGGAAATGTCAAACAAATATGAAAAAAAATTTTAGTGTTATATCTATGCTCCTATACAGCTATCCCCCTTTGCAGATGGGGACTATGTTTCTGGTAATTGGTTTACATATCCAAATCACTTAAAGTGAATAATGGTTTCAGTGTGGAAGGTAAGAAACTTGTTAAAGAAAATGCAAAGAAGTACCTTTATAGTGTAAAAGTGGTTGATGAATGGAATAGAATGAATGAGGACATGGGTGAAGCACACAACAAACATTTATTTAAGACGTTGTATGATAGTGTAGTAGAGACTGTTCAAGAGATGGGGTCAAGACTGTTCAAGAGATGGGGTCACATCAGTGTAGAACTCCCTCCCAGTACAGTACAAATAGGTAATTATATAAGCACAGCATACATAACTTCAAGAAGTTGTATGATAGTAGGGAATGTTTAAGGGATATGATCCCAGAAGTGTAAAATTCTCTCCCCATACAGTACAAGTACATTGTCCACAGAAAGATCTTTTCTGCCCCCTCATTCATTTTCAGAGGCAATGTCACACTTATATTTTATTACTTTTTCATCTTTCATTTGGCCTTGATTACCATCTGCAGATGTCCGGGCATGGAAGTAGCAAGGTTACCATAGTATTCTAGATCCATGTTTTAGGTCCATAGTGTCTTGATCTCTTGAATGAGGTGAGACACGGATGAGGCGTTGCAGGAAACAGCCACATGATCATGTTTTCATAGAGCCAAGAAGTTGCACATTTTCATGCTTCCAAATAAGAATTTGCACTTTATCCTCCTTAGAAAGGTAAGAGCCAACCAGTTTGAAGGACAGCTGGAAGAAATGGAGTGCTCAGAAGTGAAATTCCCAAAATAAAGTGGCAGCCTTTAATAGTAAAGAAAGAACTTAATTTCCTCAAGATAGCCAGAGGCACACTGAGGCAGGTTGCTGGTACACACACCATTAGAAACACTGAAACCTGAGTGTCAGATGTTTGTACCCACAATAAACATTAACCATGTATCTCCTTTGTTTTTTCCATACACTGTAAATAATTAGAAAATAGATAATTACACACACACACACACACACACACACACACACACACACACACACAAACACACAACATGAGAGTGTCATATATTTGTACCTATGATAAAGCATAACCATGTATCTCCTTTGTTTTTGTATACACTGTAACAAATTAGAAAATAAGTAATTATACACACACATACACACTTATGAGTTGATATCATCCCTAACCTGATGCCTTATTCCCAGTTTAGGAGAACAGATAAGGTGACAGACTACCTGCTGGCAGACAGTAGAATAGCATTCAAGTATATGAATGAAGTAATTTTTAGCAAGCTGTTCATATCCTATAGAAGGCCAAAACTAGATTATGCTTATCAAGTTTGGATGCCTCGCTTAAAGAAGCACAAAGAGCTAAAAGAGAAAGTCCAGAGTAGGGCAACAAAGGTAGTACCAGTATTAGGAGAGCTGAGTAATAGGGAAAAGCTAGAGACTTAAATTTTCCTACCTTGGATGAGAGAAGAGTGAAGGGTTATCTGATCACAAACTAAGTACAAAGAGCTAATAGAGAAGGTCCAGAGGAGGACAGCAAAGATAGTACCAGAAAAAAGAGATCTGAGTTGCAGGGAAAGGCTTGAGGCTTTAAATTTGTCTACCTTGCAGGAGAGAAGAATGAAGGGTGATTTGATCACAGCCTTTAAATTTTTAAAGCTGATTGATGATGTAGACAGTGAACAGTTCTTTGAGAGATGTAGGGGGCAGAGTAACCAGAGGACATAACATGATATAAAGCAAGAAATGTTAAAAGAAATGTAAAGTACTTTCATGTGATTGTATAAGAGTGGTGGATGAATAGAATAAAATGATTGAGGACATACTTAATGCAGACAGGATACCTAAATTTAAGAATTTATACAGTATGATGATGGTGAATGTTCAAGAGATAGGGCCCCACAAATGTAAAACTCCCTTCCTGTACACTACAAAGGTAATTACAAATGGGTAATTATATGTGATGTAGTGGTTAGTGTTACTGACCATAAATCAGCATGGGCTCGGCCAGGATTTGGCTCACTTGGGTTCAAATCCTGGGTACTGTAATCAGCCCAGACTCAACCCAGGTGTTCCTCCTCCCATCAAAGCTGGTCGATAGATGGGTGCCTGACTTAGGCTGGTGTAATGTGTGTGTGTGTATTTATTTGCATGTATATGTATAGGAGTAAACATGGTACATATATACAAAGTTAAGAGATGGGGTGCAGTCTCTCCTTTTCATACATAACATTTGACAACACTTAACTCACACAGCTCATTCTTTATTACTAGATTTTCTTGTGGTGAGCGCTATAGGCTAGCCCTTCCTTTTGGCAAAATTGTAGGAGCAATAGATAGAAATAGTAGGTAGGAACATTTAGGCAGGAGCAGTATATAGAAATTTTAGGTAGAAGTAGTTGGAAGGAGCATTAGATAGAAGCAGTCAATAGGAACATTATTTAGGAGCCTCAGCAAACACTGCGCTAGAGTTGCCCTCTGCCAGTGGCCTGTTAAGGGTGAGGCTCTAAAGACTAAGCAGTGGCACTGGAGTTCACTAGTTATGGAGACTGTTGCCGTGGCCACCCCTTTGAGGGAGTTCAAATTGGAATGGGCATCAGAGATATACATAGATAGAGATGGGGTAATGTAATTGTAAAGCTATCTCTATGTAACACATGAATAGTAATTATGCACACAGTCTTTGTCCCTGTTGCTATGTCTCTGATCTTCATGTATTTCCAGATTACCTTAGATGAATCCATTCGGTACAAAAGTGGTGATCCAGTTGAAGCATGGTTGCATCAGCTGCTGTGTTTGGAGGCAAACGTACTTACCCCTCCCTCTAACCTTCCTCCAGCTAGTCACTGTCAGTTGTTTTATGTCAACAGAGACACTCTCTTTGGCTACCACAAGGTTTGTGACTGTCTTTGTATTGGATATAATGAACTGTCCTCAGTGTATTTTAAATAGATTGGATTTTCAATGCTGTTATGACAGATTACATGACAACGACAGATTACATGACAACATGTCTGCCTAGAGGGAACTGGGCTTTGATGTCCAAGTTGACTTACAGGACTGGGGCTATGTATCCCAGAACTGCACATGGCTTCAGAAATAAACTATATTGCACAGTGATACAAAAGTTTTCAGGGAGGGGAAGGCCAAGGAATAGATGAAAGTATAGAGTAAAGGAGGATCTGGGATAATAGGGTCTTAACATTCAGGAGGAAGAGAGGTGTACGTAAGTAAAAAGAATTTCAGTGATGTGGTATACAGGGGGGAATGTTCCTTAAATGGGCTGAATCAGGGAGGAAGTGTTAATGGTAAGCTGTTGAGTAGTGTGTGAGGTTGGCTGTGGCTGTTAAACTCTGTTTTTTAATATAATATATGACAGGTGGAGGCTAGATATATACAAATGAGGCCATTGTTCATCTTTGTCTGATGCTATCTCACAAAGCCGGGAAAAGCAGTAGGCACAAAAAAGATTCAGGTGTGGGTAGTTGGACTGGATGTAGAGAATGCACAATAACTTAATAGTTAAAGTACTACATTTATTATGGATGACAGATTGCTGTTTAAGATAGCTGATATAGTAGAAAGATAGGTACATTTCTAGATCTCAAAGGAATAGGAAAAATGTGAGATTGTAGGTGTATCAAAGTTTGTAAGAACAATTGATGATGGGAAACAGTTTGAAGGCATAGTGAAGTTCACAGGAACATATGATGCAACCCACTGTAGTCTTTTTTTTTTTTTTTTTTTTTTTTTTTTTTTTTAAGGCTCTAGTCATGAACAAAAGTCTGCATCAAGGCCAGGCCTTAATTGAAGCATTGAGAAAATTATGAAAAGGATAAAGAAAAGACAAGGGAAAGTATTTTCGAATTTCAGAGGAAGTGAAAAACCAGTCTTTTGAAATGTGCCAGGTCACATTTATTGGGAAAGACATGAGAAGATAGAGAGTTTCAAAAGCTTCAACATGTAGAAAAAGAAACATTTATCAAAAGGGCCCACCCTTGAGTTGCCATTGGCCGGGTAGTAATCATGTGAGGCAGCAGCTTGCTGAGTATTGCATGTGTTAGCTAGTGGTGGGGGCACACAAGCAGCCAGTCTTGGGAGCAAAAACCAAAGTAATACCTGTAGAGGTGGGTAGAAATTGATAGTTTATCGCTGGTGGACTTCATTGTTGAAGACCTTTCCATCTCAAAACAGTCCACCATACTCTCCTCCCAGGTGGAATTGATGTATACAGGGGTAAGCAATATTGTTAAAGGAGTAGCTGATAACATAAATGTTGAAATGGAGGTACTATGTACATGTGCTTAGACTGTATTGAAAAAATGACTAAAAGAGAGAATTAGAAGCAGGGAAGTGCCACAAATTCCAAGGGAAATCCAAGTGGAAATGAGAAGGATGATAATTTGCAATAATATATACTTGTGGTGAGTCTGGTTTTGGAAGGATATATCTGATGTAGAGCTAAAGAGAGCACATATTCATAAGTAGAATGATAAATTCACGATGTTTTATTCAGAATGATTATTCTAAAGATTATGCTGCTTTTTTGATATGCATTTCAGGTATCAGAAAAATTCTTGGCACAGGTAATGGGTCTTCTAGTATCATCCCATTACCGCAATACACCAGATGACCTGCAGACACTGTCTGATGCTCCAGCACACCATCTTTTTGTTTTGTTGCCATCACAGGAAGAAACAAAGGGGGACTGCTTACCCCCAGTGTTAAGTGTTGTGCAGGTAGGATAAATTTGTTTTACAGAAAGTATATGTTGAATATTCAGTATTTATTTCAGTTGTGTATTTTCTTTTTATATTGTTACTATGAAAGCTAAACCATTTTCCTTTCTGTAAAAAGAAAGGAACATAGGTATCTTAAGTTGTATTAGGAAATTTTTTTTTTTCCAATATATGTCTAAAGACTTGGAACCTTGATAAGGCACCCAACTATTGCTGGATGTAGTGATTGTACCATTATAAAGTGCCTGGGGTCTTATGGTACAGCAGTGTTTGAAAGAATTAAAAGGATTATTAGTTTTAATCTGAAAAAGGTGAATGTTTCTTTAGATCAAAGTTTTATCTCATGAGAGATTGTAAAGAAAATATACATAAGGAAAAAGAGTGCAGTACTTGTATATGGAATGTATATAAATGTGTATAAGGCAAATCTTGGATCTTACATCCCCAGAACCCTTTTTGTGTGGTTCCTGCTGTGCACAAAAAAGTCAGCCACATCCAGCAGCTGGTGTTCCTGTACTCCACTTGTGGTGGCAGAACATCAGCAAGAAACCATTTTTGGTGAAAGTTTGTGTCCAATGGTCCTAACCTCATCAGTAGACTTCAAGTCATTGGTAAATGTGTATTGGTGGTGGACTTCATTGTTGAAGACTTTTCCATCTCAAAGAAGCCCACCCTACTCTGCTCCTAGGTGAAATACAGCCTTGAGGTGCAAGAGGCATTTTAATTTACTGATGTGGGCTAAGGAATATGTTCAGTATTTATGGACTGAGAAGGAAGGTGTCAATATTTATGGATTGGGAAGGAAGTTGTCAGAGAAAAAGTATTTTTATATTGAATAAAGGAATGCATTAGTATTTCAGTTGTTGTTTGCTGATGATATAGCACTAGTGGCAGATTCGAGTGAAAAGCTGCAGAGGCTGAAGGCTGAGTTTGGAGGAATGTGTGGAAGGAGAGAGTTAAGACTGAATGTGAGTAGGAGCAGGATTATTAGGTTCGGTAGGGTTGAGGAATGGGTTGGTTGGTGTGTGTGTTTGACTGGAGAAAGGATAGAGGAAGTAACGTGTTTTAGATATCTGAGAGTGAATGGAACCATGGAAGCAGAAGTGGGTCATGGGATATGGGATGGGAGGTCTGAGAAAACTGATGAATTTGTGAGAAGAGAAAGCATTATCAGGGATGTCAAAAATGGGTATGTTTGAGGGAATGGTGGTCCCAACAATGTTGAATGTGTGTATGGCCTGGGCTATGGTTGGAGCTGTGCAGATGAGGGTGGATGTGTTGGAAATGAAGTGTTTGAGGACAGTATATGGTGTTAGGTGGTTTATTCAAATAAGTAATGAAAGGTTACGAGAGATGTGTTGTAATAAGGGGTGTGTGGATTGTGGGGGGAGGTTTGCTGAAGTGGTTTGGACATGTGGAAAGAGTGAATGGGTAGAGATTGACAAAGAGGATATGTGTGCTGGAAGGAGAGGGAGCAAGGAGAATGGGAAGACCTAGTTAGGGTTAGGGGGATAGAGTTAAGGAGATTTTGAATGATTGGAGCCTGAACATGCAGGAAGTTGAGGGGCTTGCATGGGTTGGATTGAGTTGGAACCACATGGTATGGTGTGGTCAACTTGCTGTTGAACTGGGGCATGTGAAGTGTCCTGGGTAAACCATGGAAAGGTCTGTAGGGCTTGGTTGTGGATAGGGAGCTGTGGTTTGGTGCATTACACATGCCAGCAAGAGAATGGATGTGAGTGGATGTAACCTTTCTTTAAGTCTGTTCTGGGCGCTACCTCGCTAAGCGAGAAATGATGATCAAATGTGAAAAAAATAAAGTAGTTCAGGTGGAGGAAGGTAGAAGCAGTGATGTGTTATAACCCTGTGACTTTTTGATGTTCTTGCCAATGGAGCTGTGAGATAGGTCATAGCAGGAGTAGAGGAGGAAGGGTTTATGGGGATAGAAAGAAATATGAAAATGGTGTTGATGTTGCATGCATATTGAATTTTATTTATGATTAAACAAATAACTAGAAGACACTGTAAGCGATCTTAGAAGGTATTAAAAAGTGAAAGTTGAAAGAGAAAGCAACAAAGAGTAAGGTTGTGGTGTTTAAGAAAAGAGCCTAGAGATTCTTTTGAAGGAGAGGCTTTTCCTTGGCACATTAGATGCATTTGCAGCACTAGAACTTACACACCATTTTCTGGACATGGTGGATTAAAAACAGTTACAATAATATAAAAGAAATTGGTGAATCAGCAAGAGTGTGTGCACATTATGAGCATGGTAAAAAAAATTATTACTAACAGAGGAGACTGCTCGGCATTGATTGTATGTGAGCATATGTGTATGGCACTCTTATTGGCCAAGTGAGTATTAACAAATAGAGCTACTCTCAGTGTGTTGTGAGTGTTCAGACTTATGACTTTTGACTTCTTTTATGGGTTTTCATCGTTTGTTTTCTCTAGTAAAACTACAGCTCCATAACAAAACAGCATTGGTATGGGTAGCATTTATTAGAGTACTAGTGTAGTAGCAATTGGAACAGATTTTTTTTTTTTCTTTTTTTTTTCCCCCACAGGTGGCACTGGAGGGTAAGATATCAAAGTCATCTGTGATGTCAGCCCTTACTCAAGGAGAAAAACCTGCTGGAGACCTCATCCCGTGGACCATCAGCAATCAGTTTCAGAATTATGATTTCCCACAGTTATCTGGGGCACGCATTGTTCGCATTGCAACCCATCCTGATTTACAAGGAGTAAGTGTGATAATAACTCGTAAGAATAAATTTTTTTTTAGTATTTATGTTCGGTTTTTTAAGTAAGAGGTCTGTAACAGATATTCAGCAAGCTGTGTATTTATATATCCAGATGATTGACCACATTGTATTCTATCTGTCAGTCTATTTCTCTGAAGCCCATTCCCGTCTGAAACTCCCTCAAGATATTAAGTTGATTGGATGATAATTTTTGGGCAGTGATTTATTACCTTTTTTGAAAATGGGTGTTATGTTAGCAAGCTTCCATTCCTGTGGAATTTTCCCTAGAGCAAGTGACTTATTGAAGATAATTTTTCACCTCTTTCATAACCCTCAGATAAAACTTACCTGGGCCTGTTGTTTTATTTATTTTTATTCCATTTAGTTTTGATACTATTTCTTCACCCCTTATGTCCAAATGTCACAAATTTTTTTCCTTTCTTAGTTTTGTTGGTTTATTTTGGCTATTTGCTAAGTTTGTAAGTGAGGCAAATGTGAACTTTATTTACTGTTATAAACAAAAGATTGTCTTTTAAGGGTAAGGAGTAACTAAGCAAATTAATGCCTGTAGCCAAACTAAGAGACCAAGGAAAAGTATTTGGAATCAGTAAAAGGTCACAGTTATTTCTAAGATTTGTATTTGTTTTTGTGTGCATGTCCACAACATTTTTTTGATCGAAAGTGATACCTATTTGTGAACAGTAGTATGCACTTTAAGAATTATTGATGAACTTTGAAATGGGGTAGAATCTATGTATATGACAACTGGAAAAAATTGTATATTTATGATTTATATCTCTTCATTACTTTTCATCAGAAGGGATATGGAAGCCAAGCATTATCACAACTAAATAACTACTATGCTCAGGCAGCAGCCCATGCAGGCTATACAGATACTCCTACACCAGAGGCAAAACTTTCTTCCTTAGTACAGGATGACCAGGTGAGTTGTATATTTAGCTATCTCTGAATTGGAGGGTGGGTTAATGTCCTTGGTGAATTAAGTTGCATTGAGGAGAGAGGTCTGTGTCTGCTAGGTTAAAAATGAATATGTCTGAAGTTTTAGTTGCCGCACCAGTTTTGTGTTGATGTCTTAAGCCATGAATGCCAAACAAAGGAATAGGATGGAGTCAATGGAAATGAAATGCTTGATGATGAAGTGTGGTGTTAGGCAGGGTGATCACATAAGGAATGACAGTGGAAGGTGTGGTATTAAACAAAGACTTGTTGAGAAAGTTAACAAGGGTGTACTAATATGGTTAGGACATATGAAAAGGATAGCAGAGAAAGACTGACTGAGAGGATCTTCATGTCTAAAGTGGAGTGAGGAAAGGGGAAAGGGAGACCTTGAAGGATGTAGAAGAATGATATGAAGGAAGTTCTGGGGTATCATGGTCTGTACATTCAGGAGAGTGAGAAGCATGCATGGGATAGCATGATTTGGATCGATTTGGCATATGAGAGGCACCATGCTGTCAGTGGGCTGAATCATGGCATAGAAATTGGTGAGGGTAAACCATAGGATAGCATGTGGGGCTTAGCTCAGATGGTATGCTCTGGTTTCACAACATTACTTATGACAGCTAGAGAGGGATATGTGCAAATGAAGCCATGTTCATTTCTTTCTGATGCATTCTCAAAAAAGATGAGTGAAGCAGTTGGATACACAAACATAAAATAGTTAATTATGTTGATATTATTGTTAGCTTTATGGCAGCGCCTTTTTTATGAGGAACTAAGTTATATTTTGTGCAAAAGAAATGCCTGATGGATTAATTTAATCATCTAAGTACTGAAAACTTTCACAACATGAGAGAAAACTAATGATGATGTTCAGAGTATAGATAAGCAAAGTTAAATACTACTGTGTCATGGTGAAAACTAGACAAGCAGAAATAGGCAAGTTGGAATCCAGAAACACTTTACAAGCAAATTTGAGGGATTGGAATGTTTGAAATATCATGAAAGGCTGAAAGAATTCAAATTTTGAAGCCTAGAAAGAAGAGGAGATGTTGCACGATAATCTTTGTATGGCAGTTGAAGGTATAAAGGACAATATACAGGTCCTAACAGACTTTGAGCAAGAAAGAGACTGAGACTATTAATACCATGGAATTTGCCAAAATTATATCAAAAATTTACGAGAGTTCAAATAATATGGAAAGACTGTTTAGTGCACCATCAAATAGAGACGTACATGGGACAAGTACAGAAACTTGGTTGAAAGCAGTTTAGAAAAATCCAGGATTGACATTTATTTAATGTATGTTGCCACAAAAACATTATGGGGCATATAGTGCAGAATTTCAAGAAGGCATCATAAGTATATATAAAGTCCACTCGACCAAACTTACTGTGGTGGTTATGTGGGCTTGCAGGCTCCATCATCTTAGTTGACCAACATCTTATCTCAGTAGCCTTGACTATGTACGAGCTGTATGGCTGGATGACCTCCAAAAACAGTACAAAGTAAATGAAAGGTATGATGAGAGCTTCGCACTTGCCCTGCCTTTTGACAAAATCTTGTCACAGATACTTGCAGGTAGGTAGGTAGTAGCATTACAGCCTACAGTGATGTGTAATGATTACTGTTTACTTAAAGTTATAATTAAAGTTTAGAAAATTATTCAGAACTTTAATCATGAGATCCATTTTCTTATGATGTAGTAGAGAGTATGACATATGTAGGTAGATGAATAAATCATAAGACCAGTTTCATATGTATGCAGGTTGGTCTGTTGGAAGAAAAATTAGGGCCAAATGTACATGCCTTGCCCCTGCTTCAGTCAGTGTCAGAGCGACCCCCTGAGCCCTTGCACTACCTGGGTGTGTCTTATGGTGCAACCCAACAACTTCTTACATTCTGGAAGCGAGGTGGCTTCTCTCCAGTGTACCTCAGGTGAGTACAGCTATCCTCTCTGCTTGCATGCATTGTTGCTTACCTTCAATTTGTCTTTGTATTATTGCCTTGAAATTATGAATGCATCAGGGGAAATAGTATGAAATGCCTACTTATTAATCATTTCTCTGACTTTCTTTTTGTCACGTCAATTTTGAACGTTTGTGTAACAGCACTCATACCCTTGCGCTCTCCTGCATCAATAGTATCTCCTTATTCTTTCTTAAACTCTTTCTCAAATACATCTTACCTTGGAGTACTTTACTAACTACTAGCAGTTGTCTACTATATGCACACCTTCATTCGAGATTCTACATGAATGGTTCTGCTTTAAAGATACATAGTCATCTACCTATGTTTTGTGTTAGCTTAGACAGCATGAGCAACTGAATGCCTTGATCAAGGCCATCTCAGTAATGCTATATAATTTTTTTTCATACATATTTGCCATTTCCTACGTTAGCAAGGTGGCATCAAGAACAGATGACTAAGCCTTAGAGGGAAAAATCCCCATGGTAAGCAGTTAGGTGAAAAGAGAAGAAATGGTGAAAGCTTTGTGTGAGATGAATTAATGCATGTTCCTTGTTTATCAGTTTTTTGTGTGAAGCACAGGAATCAGTGTGATTTGCACATTGTGACTCTGTGCTCAAAAGGATATCATAAAAGTGCCTGAAATTTGCTGCATTTAAGAATGCATTTAATCTACTTCAAGATGCTGTCCTTACTCTTGTATAAGGCCATGACAAAGGTAAATAAAACAGTTAAGTATAGAGAAACCAATTGAAAACAAAAAAGAATGCATGCTCTAGTCTTTACTTCTCCATCTCTGCAGTAGCGTGGCACTATGGAACGTCTTCATATGGATAAAGCATAGCATCATTTTATAGTGACATGTGTTTTCTTTGTTGCTTACAACAGCCAAGTGTGCAGTAGTGTGACTGGAGAACACACAGTGATCATGCTGAAAGTTTTAGGAGAAGGGAAAGAGGCTCGAGCAGAATCCTGGCTGGCAGATCTCTGGTTTGACTTCAGAAAGAGGCTCATCACTCTCTTAGGCTGTTGTTTCAAGAGCTATGATTGTAAATTTGCTCTTAATATTCTAACCAACAACATCTACAAGAAAAAAAGTGAAGGTATGTACAACTATGGTGCCAGTATTTGTTGATCTGTCTTTATGTGTATTGTGCATTTGTGTGCTATTTATGTGTGTGTAAAATAAATAAAGAGGTAATTGAATAAAGAATAGTTTATTAAATTCAGGCAGCCATTCTGCTGAAAATATATAGTTAAGGTATTACAGAACTGGGTGGTTATAATTGTAATTAGTTAATTAATCACAAATAATTTTAAGATAAAGGTGGAGCTGGATACTTCTATGCTTTGGATAAGCATACCACCCTCCCCATATTTATGACTTGTTCTGAGGCCATCCAGACAAAAGATCAGGCATATCGGCTTGGGAAAACTCTCCTTCTTCTGACTCCCAATCAGCATTTACCACTGCCTGTAATCATTGCAAATATGTTATCCATGAGTCAAATCATTCCTTTATTCATAGGAAGTACGAAGACCTCTTCTCAGCTTCTGTTGATAGGTCTTTCTGGTCTTTAGCTAAAGGCACCAAAATCAACTTCCGTAGCTCTACCTCTGTAGCTCTGCCTTTTCTTTACTTTTCTTTTCTGACTGTACTCTAGCTGTCTCTCAAAAACAAAGCAACCCTCTTTGGTTCCTGCTTCTCCTCTTACTCCACCTTGGATGATTCTAACATTCCTTCACCCCAGAAGTTTCTTTTACTGATCCTACACCCCTCGCTGTAATATCTCTTCGAACTGTTCAAAAAGCGCTTCTCTCTCTGGACTCAAGCAAGGCTTATGGTCCTGATGGCATCCATCCCTATGTATTGAAAGAGTGAGCCTTTGAAGTTGCACCTGTGCTTGCTCATCTGTTGCATTTCTGTTCAAAAACCAGAACTTTACCTTCTTCTTGGAAGCATGCATTGATACATCCCATCCCGAAGAAGGGTGACCATTCTAACCCCTCTAACTATTGTCCTGTTGCTTTGACATCTACTGTTTCCAAAGTCTTTGCATCCCACCTTATCTCTCATATCCTTAAACATCTTGAATATCACACCATCTCTCTGATTACTAGTATGGCTTCCTTAAGGAAAAATCCACTGGTGATATTCTTTCCTATCTTACTAATGTCTGGTCATCATCCCTGAAAGATTTTGGAAAATTCTATGTAGTTTCCCTCAACACATCCAAAGTTTTGACAGGGTGTGGCATTGGGGTCTCATCTGTTAAACTCCCCATTTTTGGCTTCCCACCCTTACTTTGCTCCCTCATGTCTAGCTTCCTCTCCGGCTGATCTATCTCCTTGGTTGTAGATGGATCAGCCTTCCCACCTTTCTCCGTCAACAGTGGTTTCCCTCAAGGTTCTGTCCTGTCCCCTACACTTTTTATTCTTTTGATCAATGATTTCCTCTCTTCCACAAATAACCAAATGTTCTCATATGCTGATGACTCAACACAACATTTCTTTACATTCTTCAGTTCTGCTCCTCCTTCTCTTGATCTGTAACTCATTCCAACACAACTTCCTCAGTAAACTCAGACTTGGACAGGATATCTCACTGGGGTAGATAAAATCTGGTGAAGTTTAATGCCTCCAAGACCCATTTTCTGCCTAACTGGCAGTGACCTGTTAAAAGGCACTAAGGCTAGGAAGTGGCACTGGAATTCAGTTATGGAGACCATTTTGTCTTAACCAAACTATTTTGTCGTAACCATTACCTTGAGGTAGTTCTTGAAAGGAACAGGCATCAGAGATACAGATAAATAGATAGGTGCATTGATATGTGTATCCATATCATTTTTGCCAAATGTGTGGTTGGTTACATTTCTCTGAACCTTGTGCAGTTACTCTGTATTGTTATATTGTAATATTATTGCATTGTAACTTTCACTTTCCATCAGTACCAAGCATAGCTGAGCTTAATCTACATATAACCCGTGGAGACTTACAGCGCCTGGAGGAGTTTGTGCGGCATCAGTGTGAGTTACCACTTATTGCTGACATTCTGCCTGCCCTCTCTCATCTGTACTTCCTCAGGAAGATACCTGATTTCAAACTGAAGCCTGTGCAAGCTGTAAGTGCCCAGAAAGGGTAGTTATTTTCTTGTTTTTGTCATATGTATCACATAATAAATACTCTACAGGAAATATATTACTTTCATGTGGATTTCGAAAAGAACAGTAAATTCAGATGCTGTATATACTGCAGTAATTAATTCCAAGCATCATTTATTGTCTTAGTAATTGCCCCGTTTTTTCTCTCCACCATTTTTAGTTAATATTTCACAAAAAAAAGATAGAGATACTTTTATTTTTATGTTGAAACATACCATTTACTTGAATGGTTGATGCCGTGCCTCTATTAGGTAGGCTCAGGCTGGTTGAGAGAATATGTATATTAGTAAGAAATTGGCCAGATAGTTACCAGATGACCACTTAAATATCAGAGGAGCTTTAGGAAGGGAACTTCCTCCCAACCATAAAGATGCAGCATCACTTCAGCTTAACTGCGAATGCAGTAGCTGTAATATAGTCTGCTTTAATAGGGTCTGGTTGTTGTAGAAATATGAAAAGTATTGCTCTAAATGCAACACGTTAGTTTACCCTCCTTTAAAAGTACAGAGACCTGGCATTGTATCATTTACTGTTTCTCAAAATTTTTTGAAAGTGCTCAGAGAACATCTATCATGATTTTTGCATTGGTTTCAAGGAAACTTAGAAATTGAATGATGCCATTAGGCTGAGCATGGCATCACAGATTATTATCAGGTTAATTTCAGCCTTATTAACCAGATTTAACATCACTGAAGCAATAATGCTGGCATATCATAAAATGATATTCTAATTATAGCAGGTTTTATAATAAGAATGTGTTAGGCTAAGACACTTTGTCATTGATGTTTTTCCAATAATCAAGTTTTATCTTTGATGTGATTTTTGATGGGCATAGGGTCATTTGGTGCTCCCAAACAGGTTTGCTTCTCCTTGCAGCAGACAATGTCAAGCTTATTTACAGAACTGTACAAGTGCCTTAGCTCATGTTGTTGATCATGTGTTGAATATTTTACATTTTTGCTCTTAGGCTGTTTGTACTAGACTGTTGAGGTTATAGACAGTACAACTTATATTAGTTAGGTTTTCAGATGTGTGGAGGATTGCCATAACCTGTTTTTAAGAGGAGAAGCCACTACTGCTGTATTAGAGAGGCAGCATGGTATTGGTATATTTTGTTCTTTCTTAGTCAGTGGTCAATCCTCATGTTGTTCTTTTTAACTTTGCAGAGAAAAGAGGGTCCTTTGAAGTATGACAACAAAGTTTTCCTTTGATGGACCAAGACCAGTCAAGGAATGCTTTAGAGCATGTTGGTAAATGGCTACACAATAGTTCAGTTTCTTAACAAATCTCAGTTTCTATAGCAAGATTTTAAGGTCTGGGAAGTGGATCAAGTTGTGTCGTGTTGCTGATGTAGGTTGTTTGTTGCTGGGAGTGGCTTTCTAGTCCACTTTTATTTCAAAACTTCATAGATGAAGGTAGCTTTAGTTTCATATGCAGTTTTGATCATAGGTTCAAAAAAATTTTGAGTGGCTTTTAGAACTAAAAAAATATTCACAGTTGAACTATTAATAAAGTCTGTATTGAGCAGAGAATCCTATCAGTAAGCCCTGAATGATCCCACTTGTCACCTCTGCTCATTTTGAAAATGCTTCCCAGATGATATTTATGATCTCTTCAGTTGAATGGTTATCAGTTCACTTCACTTATGTAGTGATCTTTTGATACCTGCTTTGAAATTCCACTTCATTATCAGCTTCCTGTGGAAGATTGTCTCAAAGGCATTATTGGCTGAACTATCTTATAATTAGGCTTTCTGTCTCTGCAAACAAGGAAGTGGATATTAGAAGCTTGGCCAGGTAGTTGTTGGATGGGAATGTGTTCCATAATGCTTATTGTGATAGTATTCAAAAAGTGTCAGTAGGTATATTTTTCAAAATTAAGCAAATCTTATCTGTGAACAATATGCTATGCTTGACCTGACAGAAAAGGGTTGTAGGCTTGCTTGTAGATTTCTCAAATACCCTATACGGAAACTTTTATGCTTAGCCTCCAATAAACAAATGTGCAGATTAGAAGCTACAGCTTCTCTTAGGAAGATATAACAATTAGAACTTTTGCAATTTTTGCTTTTCTGTATTTCTTTCTTCCAAGATGATGTAATTCAGAAGGCATTAGATTAAAGATCAGTGCCTGTGCAGGTTAACAGTTTTTAATCAGAAAGCTTTAAAAAGTTCAGGAAGAGAAGGCAATGTGGTCCAAGAACAGACTAGGAAAATTTCCTTGAATAATCGTAAGGAAGGATTTTGAGTTCTTTTCTTAAGGGCCTTTTGGAATTCTTTTAGGGCTAAGGACTCTCTTTCTTCAGAAAGAAGTTCTGTTAGGGAAAAAAGGAAAGTATTTTTTCTTTATTATTATTAGTAGCAGTAGTAGTAATTTTCAATCAGTCTAGAGCCATCAGTTTTAGGAGAATTACTTCAGAGTAGTTCAGTGAGTTAGGAATCATCTCCAAGATTCCTTAGATTTTTAGAAATTTACCAAATAGCCCATTTTGTATGTTATTATGTGGCTGTTGCAACCACTCAGAATTCTTGAATTGCCTGCATCTACTCAGGGCAAAATAAGACACTGATGCATGTGATAACATCTCACACATTATTGCCCAACACTACAACATATATTTTTTCCTTACGCTGATCAGTTTATGCAAAAATGTCAAGAGGCTTGTTTAAGATCTTTGCATCTCAGCGCACAGTCATTTGTGAAGATGTGAGATTCGTACAAAAGAACAGATTATATATTTGATGAGAACACTTTTGATAACACCATGCATGTCACTGCATATACAAGATGGTAAGGACGAGACTGTTAAATTTAAGAATATAGCTATTTTGATACAATCTTGAAAAAATTCCAAGGAGCGTCATTTTTTTTTTTTTTTTTTTTTTCAGAAGAATATTTAAAATAACATTCGTTTGTTCTTCCAGGCTTCTCTAAGCATTTTATCTGGAAGTTCCATTTCGAGTTTGACCAGGAAGATGGTTCTTTCAAAATCAGATTTTTTTTCCTGGAGCCCATGGCTTTTGTAGAGAAACATTTTCAATGGATGAATTTACAGATAGGGGCTCTGGCATTCAACAGATACCTTTGTTCAGTAGTAACCTCGTGCAGATATGTTTGACCTTCCTTGTGTAGCTTTGAGGATGGTAGTTTCATAAAAAGATTGTCTAGAACAAGGTCATAGTTTCATAAAAAGATTGTCCAGAACAAGGTCAGATTGTCACTTAGTGTAGCTCCTTACTAGCCCTTAGGTTTTTCTTTCAATCCCTTCTTTCTGATAGTATACTTAGATGCTCCTAGGGCTCAATCCACATGTGAGAATTGTATATTTTGAATGGTTAAAAAGTATTTCCTAATGTTATACAGAATCCTCTGAGCATTGATTCAGTGTCCTTACCTTCTCTCTCCTCTTTCCTGTTAATAAACCATTTTTTGATTTTTGATTGTAACAGGTCCAATGTACAGACACCAGCTGTCATTATATGAACAAGATTGCATTGTGGCTTGGCAGTATGTCATGTTCACATTTTTGCCATAGGCCTGGGCATGTTGCTGTGTGTGCATCAAGCCCATTGAAGGTGGATTTGCCAATCTCATAGTTTTAAGAGATGAAGAGGGTAACTTCTCATGGATACACTTCAGTTTGTAGGGAACAATGGTCATTGGTGGTTTTAACTGCCCAAAGAACAAGTAGTCTCTCAGCTGCTCATAGGGCTCTGTTTATGGTATATAATTTTTGTCATGCTTCAGAACTACAATTTTGTTCTGGAATAAAACTGTAAATGTCATTGCACTTAGGAAATTTTTGAAGAATTTTGCAGTTCCTTTTTGTAGGTTTCCATCTCGTATTTAACATGAGCCAGATGATTGGTTGGACTTTTTTTTTAAGGAATACTGATATTGAGTGTAGTTTTCTTTTATATGAAGAGCCTCTTATATCAATTGGTCATGTAGGTTACATCTTGTATGAGCTCCACTCATCAGAACACCAGTGCATCTGGATTTTATTTTTACTACATACTTGTCAGTGTTATACCAATGTGAATCTTTGTCAACCTTCTTGAGCTTACCAATCCTGCTTTTAGCATCAGACAGATGACTAACATCATAATCTCTGGAGATAAAGAAGCCCAACTGGGTTCAAAGTTGATTTTCTTGTTAACTTTTGACTTTGCAATAAGTGTGCAGTAAGATACATTTTAAAAGAAACAAATGTAAACTCTAATTTTGATATTATTTATTTACATGAATAGTCACATACAGGCTATTTGATATTATTTATTTACATGAATAATCACATACAGGCTATTTTGTGTGGTGTTGGTGTCCAAAGGAAAACTGTCCAGACACTTGCTTCCGAGCTTGAAGTAGAACATGGCATAGTTATGGGTCAGATATATAGCCTTCTAGCTGACCTCACCAAGCAGATGGTAAGCATGAAAAGTATGTTTTTTTTTTATCTATTGAAGATTATCACAGCAAGTAAATATCACTCAGTGTGTGTAGATGAATAGTTTGCCTTAAAGCCTACCTAATCTTCAACCCAATATAGATAGTCATACTTTGTTTCCAACAGTGAAAACATTAATAATATGTTGTTCGTTATTTCATATATACTTTGATTACCGTTTCCCAAGATAGCGAGGTAATGCCAGGAACAGATGAAGAAAGGCCACATCTGCTCACATCCCTTCTCCAGCTGTCATGTGTAATGTACCGAAACCACAGCTCCCTATCCACAACCAGTTCCCACAGACCTTTTCCTGGTTTGCCCTGGATGCTTCACATGCCCTGGTTCAGTCCACTGACAGCACGTCAACCTCTTTGTACCACATTGTTCCAATTCAATCTATCCCTTGCACACCTTTCACCCTCCTGCATGTTCAGTACCTGATAACTTAAAATCTTTTTCACTCCATCCTTCCATCTCCAATTTGGTTTCTCATTCTCCTTTTTTCCCTCTACTTCTGTCCACTTATGACACATATATCTTCTTTGTCAACCTTTCCTCGCTCTTTTTTTTTTATGTCCAAACCATATCAGTTTTCTCTCCTCGGCTCTCTCAATCACACTCTCTTTATTACCACACCTCTCTCTTACATTTTCATTACTTACTCAGTCAAACCACCTCACACCACACATTGTCTTAAGGCATTTGATTTCCAACACACCCACCTTTCTCTGCAAAGTCTTGTCTATAGCCCATGCCTTACATTCATACAATAATGTTGAGACTACTGTACCTTCAAACATACCCAATTTTACCCTCCCAGATAATGATCTCTCTTTCCACACATTCTTCTGTACTTTCAGAACCTTCTCCCACTCACCCACCCTGTGACTCACTTTTGCTTCCATGGGTCCAATTGCTGCCATGTCCACTCCCAGGTATCTGAAATGCTTCACTTCCTCTAGTTTTTCTCCATTCAGACTCACATCCCAGCTAACCTGCCCCTCAACTCCACTAAACCTAATAACCTTGCTTTCATTCACATTTACTCTTTGCTTCCTCCTTTCACACACGCTTCTGAACTCAGTCACCAACTTCTGCAGTCTCTCACTCAAATCTTACACCAGTGTTGTATCATTATACCCTAGTAATTTTTTTGTAGAGTGCTTGTAGATGACTTTCATGTTTTAAATAATCATGGTAATTTAGCTTTTCAACCTGACAAAATTGAACTAAACTTAGTTAGTTGAATCATATGAACGGAAAAATGGATGCCTATGTGTATTCTTAAAAGTATGTAATAAGAAATTGATCTTTTGTATGGGGCAAATAGATTTAAAAGAGTCATGGTGAGGAAAGTAATTAAGTGCTGGAAAAAGTGATGAATCACCAATTGAAAGCAAGGGATTAATGTAAGAAACTGAACATGAATTAATCTCATGATATGTAGCCAGTATTCTGAGGGACATCATTGTACTGAGGGTTAGTAATGGCTGCATAGTGAGCCATAACATAAGTAGTTGTCAAGTTGCACTCATCTGACATAGGTAGCTGTCTTTTCTTTCTCCCTCACCCATGTGTGGACTACTGGCATTCTGTCCACAAACATACAATCTTTCCTTGTCAAAGAAAATGCTTGATGGGACAACTGCAATGAGACCTATTTGCTAGCCCTGCCTTTTGGCAAAATGGTAGGAGTAATAGATAGTAGTTGTAGGAAGGAACATTTAGGCAAGAGCATTAGATAGAAACTTTAGATAGAAGTAGTGGGAAGGAACATTAGGAAGGAGAATTAGGTAGAAGTAGTCAGTAGGAACATTAGGGAGGAGTCTTTGCAAACACTGTGCCAGAATCGCCCTCTGCTAGTGGCCTGTTGAGGGTGAGGCACTAAAGATTAAGAAGCAGCACTGGAGTTTACTAGTTATGGAGACTGTTGAGGGAGTTCCAGTTTGGAACAGGCCTCAGAGATATAGATAGAATAGATAGACTGATACTGGTAAGCAGAGGGATATAATGATGCTATTAGAACAAACATAAATTCAGTAATTCAAGGTACAAACCCCAAAAAATAGTATCTTTTAAATAAAAATTGATCATTGTTAGACTTATGATATTCATTTATGTATATAAGTATTTTGCCATCAGTGATTTTCTTTACCTTTAATCTGATTATGATATTAAGAACAGCAGAAGGGCCACAGTTGAGAGAATCTTATTGCCAATATTTTAGTAACTTAACATTATCATATTAACACAATACAGGTCAAGTATCTCTTATCCAAAATGTCTGGGACCAGAAGTGTTTCAGATTTTGGAATATTTGCATGTACATAATGAGATATCCACTTTTGTTTCATATACGCCTTATACACATAGCCTGAAGGTAACTTATACAATATTTTTAATGATTTTGCATCAGAGCCCAGCATGGGTAAGTGAGGTCAGGTGTGGAATTTTCCACTTGTAATGTCATGTTGCCGCTCAAAAAGTTTCTGATTTTGGAGCATTTTGGATTTCTGATTTTCGGATTAGGGATGCTCAACCTGTTCTGTCACATATTAGCAATCTTCAGGTCTGCATCTAAAACAGCAGTGTGAATATAATCTCAGGTGTCAGAAGTTGGATTTAGAATGTTCTCATATATTAATGCTTACTGTCAGTAGATATTATTATTATTATTATTATTATTATTATTATTATTATTATTATTATTGTTATTATTATGGTTATTATGTTATGATTATTATTATTATTATTATTATTATTATTATTATTATTATTATTATTATTATTATACTTGATCACCATGTCCTGCGTCAGCTAGGTAGCATCAGGAAACAGACAAAGAAAGACCCATCCACTCATATACATACACACATATGGGGTAATATACATATACATATTGACATATACTTACACATACATATACATATATATACTGATGTATGTATTCATACTTACCTTCATCCATTCCCAATGCCACCTTGCCCTACAGGAAACAGCATCGCCACCCCCTGTGTCAGCGAGGTAGCGCCAGGAAACAGACAAGAAAAAGGCCACATCCGCTCACACTCAGTCTCTAGCTGTCATGTGTAATGCTTCAAATCCACAGCACCCTATACACATCCAGGCACAACAGACCTTTCCATGGTTTACCCCAGATACTTCACATGCCTTGGTTCAGTCCATTGACAGCACATTGACCCCAATATACCACATCGTTCCAATTCACTGTATTCTGTGCATGCCCTTCACGCTCCTGCATATTTGGGCCCCGATCGCTCAAACTCTTTTTCACTCCATCCATCCACCTCCAATTTGGTCTTCTGCTTCTCCTTGTTCCCTCCACCTCTAACATATATATCCACATTGTCAACCTTTCCTCACTCATTCTCTTCATATGTCCAAACCATTTCAACTCACCATCTTCTGCTCTCTCACCTTCACTCTTTTTATTACCATACATCTCTCTTAACTTTTCACTGCTTTCTCAGTCAAAGCACCTCACTCCACATGTTGCATATTACAACAAATTATTTTTCATTTAATTTCTAATATCCATTTTTAGAGCTGTATGTGCATCTCTGCAATACAAGCTCAGATGAGCAAATGAAATGAAGAATTTGACACTACTAGCACCCTAGCATATGACACCATTTTAGATAACAGTAGAAACCCTGAAACCAATGTAAAATGTTGAGCCCATTGCATAAACCCCATTCTGTAATGTATGTCATATTTTTATTCCTCCTACTTTGGCCATGATAAAAATTATTTATACTGCAATGGTAAAGCACAGTATCATGCAATCCTGGAACCTGTCATATTTTTTTTTTAAGTAGAATACTGGTTAGTAATTTACCTAGTTAGTAGCTTAAACTAGAATTAAATGACTTAACAGAGAAAAGTGTGGGACATTGCTGAATCAAGAAACCTGGTGAATAGCAAGGAAGACCATACTTTGGATAAGAATGTCATGGAAGACCTTACACTGAGAATGAAGGAGAGTGCTGAGGTAAGTATTTGATTACCTATTATAGATTTAGAAGATGTAGAATCATCTCATTAGAAGTAATTTTGTGCATTAACAACAAAAAGTTTATAATTTGAATGTACAATGATGGTTGTTTCTTTTTTACGAAGAAGTGGAACACGTGTAGGGTCTTCATTAGCAGAATTTATTCCATTGATGGCATATTTGCCTGCACACAAGCATTTTTATTAAATTTGTTTTAGAAGTAGTACAAAGGTAATACACAAAGAAATATACATTTTGATGGTATTTTAAATGTTTTTTTTTTCCATACATATTTGCCATTTTCCACCTTAGCAAGGTAGCATTAAGAACAAATAATAAGAGAATACATGTTTTTATCATTCTTTGCCTCTAGTTTTATTTGATGTTGCTTTATTTTTAGAAAGGACTAAACTTCTTTTTTTGCTTGGTCTCTTTTTTTCAGACCTATCTTTAATGTGTATGTGCATTTTCTGATTTTTTCAAATGTATTTGTTCTGATTATTTGTTAGCTACAAGACTTTGGCCATTTCCCTTTCACTCACTATTTTATTCTCATCTTGTACAAGAATGTCTTCCATAATTTTTTCTGTTTAAGAGTTGTTTGCTTGATTTCCAGTATTTGACAAAAATGTATCTTCCAATGATCTTTATTCATCCTAATAAGATTTTTATTCATGTTTGCTCATAAGCTAATTTCAAAGTTTCATCCTGTTTAGAGGCATCATGTTCTTACTCATACAAAGAGGATGACCTCACCATTCTGCTTCATCATTAATTTTACCTTCTTATAGTGTATCTGTTTACAATTTAAGTAGAAGGCCACTGTTTTAAGGTAATCACTATCGTGCACAAATCCGCAATAAGTCACATCTTTTTTCATGATTAATTTTACTTTAGGAACTCTCCTAATTGTGTGTCCATATCACGCAGATCCAGTTTTTGTAGCCTTCATAATAGTTGATATCCAAAGCCAAATCTCTGTTTCAATTGCACATACTTGATTGGGCTATTCTTATTCAAACCTAAAAACTCAGATTTTCTAATACTGTCCATGGAGTACCTACAGATCTTCTGCCTATCAAAAGTTTTTCAGCATGTCTAATACAGTCCATGGAGCACCTACAGATCTTCTGCCTATCAAAAGTCTTACTGTTGATTCATCCATATTTCATTATCTGTACTAAACAGACTAAATAGGTAAATGACATTTTTTTATTGTCTCCATCTCTTTATTCAAAATACATTTTGCAGTCTTGCTAACTTTTCACATAAAGACTAGTGTTATTTTTTATATCACCATTTTAGGTCTTTTTCTTTTAAATTTACCTGTCTTTTAATGTTAATTCCTCTTCCATTACATGAAGTGGATCAAGCACACACAGGCATGCACCTTCTTCAGGAATTGAATTTGTGAAACTGAAGTTCCAACCCAAAGCCATAGAGCAGGGACTCCCAGTTCTCTGAGATGGACATAACTGTCTGCTTCACACAGTTCTCTGAATTCTTTCACTCATGTTACCTCCTTGCCAGCTTTACCACTATCACACAAGATTGTTTGCATCACAAAATTTTTCTGTTTCCCACTTTCTCAACAGTCATAGTAATCTCTTACTGCTTCATCCTCAAGAGTGGTTTAGAGCCATAGTAGGTCAAGAGATCCATCGTTGTCTTGTTTTAATTATTTCTCATTAAATCATTGTTTGCTTTCTAATTATTAGTATTATCCTTCTGTAGTGATTTTTTATTTTGTATTTCTTCCTTTTTGATAAACAATGTTCTGTACATGTTATCATTTTCAAACACCTATAATTTGTATCAGTTTTTACAGATTTATCCTAGATATTTATCAGAGCTACATTTTTTGCAAATTTTGTATTATTACAGTATTCTCTTTAACTGAAGTAATTGTTTGCATCAATAATATTTGCACAAAGAAATGAAGTTTTGAATTATTGTATACTGATGCTTTTTATCTTGACTGCTTTTCTGGTCTTAGAAAATGAAAGCCAGGGAAGCATACGACAGAGAAAAGGTTACTCAGCTTATTGATGTTACTCAGTTTGGGATCAAGACTAAAGAACAGGAAAGTGTGAAAGACAGGTAAGAAATAAATAACTTGAGTATCAATTAATTTCTGTGTCCAAATATCATCATCACCCCATTCCCATTTCAGTGAGGTGGATCACATACACATCATGTGCAAGATTGCTTACCCCTCTTTCTTGTCATCAAAATCAAGGGGTATAGTTCTTTTATTTCTCACAGTTGAATTTTAGCTATTTTAATTGTATCATTTTTCTCCCGGATCTAATCTGTAACCCCCAAGATCATCTGCCACACACAAGTCAGTTTAATGTCCATTTGTTTAAATGACACAGCGTGATATACAGTAAAGGGAAATAAAGAAGTTAGGTCCTCTTTTGTAGATTGTGTATGTACTCCTAAGAAGCCCTAATATATTTTATCTGAGTGTTGATTCTGACTGATTGATAACCAGTGATTGGATGGCATCAGTATTATGTGTAAGTAAGCTTTTTGTGAATTTAAGACTTCAGTGCATGGACAGTAAAACAAATTAATGATTGCTTCTCTCCTTTTGGACAGGCTTACTTTGTAATAGGAAGCACACACCTCTATAGTTCATTGTCAAGTAAGGAAGTGTCTTTAAGTACATCTGATTACTTAAAGTCACACAACAAAAAATCTTAATAGACATATACTTACCAGCCCACCCACCCCTGTTGTCAGTTCTTTTTTAGAATTTATATATTTATCTAATGAGCCAGCTGATCTGGTACCTTCAGCAAAACAGGCTACCACCTGTAAGCATTAGTTACCTGAAGCAATGTATCTCCAGAGTGACGGATGCACATTTCCTCAAATCATGACTGATAAGCTCTCTGTAGCTAGTTTGAGGGAGTACGTATTTTGCTTAGTAGTTTTATATTCCATTCATTTAATGTTAATGGGATCTTAGTCTGGAGAGATGTTGTGGACATAAGTCTATGTGGTGTATATGTTATCTAGGCAGAGAGGGAAGTCTGTCTTAAGTATAGCCTGATGGAAAGATTAACCCAAACCTAAGCATTCCACCAATCCTCTTGCACCTAACCATCACTGAAAATCCTAACTGACCAATCACCGATGCAATCCCCTGCTTTCTAAATGAATTTAACTGCAGTGCCATCCTCTCCAGCCGCCTTGCCACATTTCATCTCACACAAGGCTTTCACCAGCTTTCACCAACTCTTCACAAACCACTTTCCATGACCCTCCCACTTTGCATACCACCCCATCATTTACTTTATACACTTTAAACACCCATCTAAATCCATGTATGCATTTTGCCAATTCTCAGGCACCTTACCATGGTCCATACATTCACTGAAAATCCAAACTAACCAGTTATCATAACCCTATCATCAAACACACTTAACAGTCTTTAAAATACTCACTCCATCTTCTCCTCTCATCATCACAGCCTGTTACCACTTCCCCGTAGATAAATAGTTATAGGGAATAAATGTATAACTGAAGGATACCTTTCCTTAGACTTGGTTACTGTTATATTTTGTATTTATTAATGGAAAATAATGGCAAAATCATGATGTTACTAAGAAGTGCACAGCATGCTGCTGAGAGTTTAGGGACCTTGAGAAGGTTAGGATTCTCAGATAGTCTTAGTAAAAGATAGTAACAGTTGAGGGAGGTGTGTTATCAGTACACTATAGATTGAGGCTTGAGAATAAGAACTGATAACATAAATTACGGAAATCTGGGAGGGAGAAAAGTTCAAAATGTACATCTGATTTTATATAAATGTTTTGTCTGCAGCCCTATTTCCATTTTCTTGACTTGGGAATGGGATGATCAAAAGAACTACTTTACAATTAAGGCTTAAGTATACCAAACCCAGAACATAGCAGAGCCTGTATATTTTGGGTAATGGTGTGTTTGAAGTAATATATGTAATACAAATGTATTGCAGGGATTGTTTATACAGTTATCGATTGAGGGGAAAATTATAAGTACAGCAAATCAACATTTTTTTTAAGGAGCTTGGTGCCTTATTTTCAAATTAAACAGAAAGACATGTCTGACTTCAAAATTTAGCGGATGGAATTACTGACTTGGAAGTGTTCATTTTATATCCTTAGGACAGGTATAAGTAATTGCTAATTGCTCATAACAAGAATTTAGATTTTGCAGTTGTATACATGGTAAGTTAACCGTAATGTGAAAAATGCTGCATCTATAGTTGAAAACACAAATGTCAGTATGAAATTCAGCCTTAACTTTCATTGTTGCAAGTGTATTAAATTATTTTTGTTCATTTATTTTATCAATCTTAGGTTTTTTCTCTTCTTTACAGTAACAAGAGGAACATATTGGTAAAGGAAAAGAAGAAAATTAAACTTCAGTAATGGCTGGAAAATTGTAAGATTATATTTGTATAAGAAATTTAATTCGCTACCTCACTAATGCGGGAGACGGCGAATATGTATAAAAAAAAAATTTTATTCTTTATGTTATGTTTGTTTTATTATCCTCATGTTTTTTTGAACTAAGGTTTGCTTCTATTTTTGTTGTTTTTCATTAATGGTTTTTGTATATATAGTCACCATTATCTTCACATCATTTGTAATTTTTCTCTGTTGATTTTACCAATATTGCCTTTGACGACACGCAGGGAATAGTGGGAAGTATTCTTTCTCCCCTATCCCCAGGGATGAT
>JAYMFT010027566.1:0-30825 GCA_038088735.1 Panulirus argus
TAGATCGGCCGGAGAGGAAGCTAGATATCAAGGAGCAAAGTGAGGGAGGGAAGCCAAAAGAGGGGAGTTTAGAAATGAGACCCCCGATACCACACCCTGTCAAAAGCCTTAGATATGTCAAGGGCAACTATATATGACTCCCCAAACTTACATTCTGTGTGTGATGATTATTACAGTGTGAAGAATACTTATGTATATCCTGCTTGTCCTGTTACTAGAGCGATGGTTCAGGTTTGAGATCTAGATGATGTAGGGTTAGATGAACTATTTGAAGAGGGGCATGATGTTGAGTTAGGTAACAAAGTGAAGTTAAAAGTGGATTATATTCCAGATTTCAAAGTTGATAAAGATGAGTTGATAAAGTTTCAGTTAGAAGATAAAAGTTTGAAGGAAGGTTGGAATGAAGCAAAGAGAAATGGCTAGAAGGATTCTATATTCATGGTGGGGTGTTAATGAGAAAATGGAGACCTTCAAGTGTTCCCACTGCTGTTGCCATGGCGGCCGACATCTTGATTGTGCTGTCGGTATTCTATATAGTCTTCATCTTCATCCCCTGTCATGGAAGCTACGTCATCATGATCTCTTGCCAGGGACAGCTGGGGAGATGACTCAGGTGTATTTCTTTCTGACGGACCTCAAGCCTCCTGATGCTGTCAACATTCATCTCATTGCAACTGTCCAGAAAGTGGAGGGAACATAGAACCTGGGTGTTATACTAAACCAGCCCATATATATTCCTAAAGGGCAAACTGACTGGTGTGAAGAATTCACTGTGCCTGAGACCGAGCATTCTGACAGCCGGGTGACTGTGGAGGGCCAGGTGGGAGGTGTCTTGCTCAACCATGCCGCTAGCATCAGCCTGAAGACTGTCACACCCATCACTTTCATACTTGACTGGCCAGACCATCCACTTCAGGATCCTCACCATTTCTGGCCCTTTCATGAAAGTGTCAACTGAGGAGTACCTAGGGTTATGGGTGATGACACCTTCCAACATCTGAGTAGCCCAGTAGACCCAAGTGGACAACTTTGGTGGTCTCGTTCACCTGATGATGCAGTTGACCAACGAACCTGAGTAGGGCACTTATACAATCCAAGTGGAACTCCTTCAAGGCAAGAAACACATGTACACTTTCCGAGTTGAGGGGTTCATTCTGCCTCACTTTACGGTCAATGTGTGCTTGACCAAGTGGGAAATGCAAAGTTTGTGAGTAAGTTCGATTTATTGAAAGGATATTGGCAGGTAGGCCTGACTGAGAGGGCAAAAGCCATCTTAGCATTTGTAACCAGGGATGGTTTATACCAATATAAATGTTGCTGTTTGCCATGAAGGACAGTGGAAGTTGTTTTCAAAGATTAGTACATGAACTGTTGTGTGGTGTTGAGAATTTTTCTCTGTATATTGATGATATTTTGTTGTACTCTAGGGAGTGGGATGAGCACGTGTCCTTGATTAGGAAAGTGTTTGGAAGGTTAGACAAAGCAAATCTTACTGTAAACTTAAAAGTAATTTAGTAAAGGCTCATGTTGTGTATTTAGGTTATATTATGGGACAAAGAGAAATACAACCTGTTAATGCAAAAGTTGAAAGTATAGTGGCATATCCTGTTCCTTTACATAGAAAAGAGTTATTAAGATTTCTTGGAATGAGTGGTTATTACAAGTTTTGTAAATATTTTTCCACTTTTGCATCACCACTACCAAGGTTGTTATCAAATAAAGTAAAATATGTGTGGGATGACAATTGTAATGATGCTTTTGCTAATATAAATGTTAATTAGAGCTCCAGTTTCATGTACTGCATATTATGAAAAACCATTTAAGTTATATTTGGACACTAGTAATGCCAGTTTTGGCGGAGTGTTAATGCAGGAGATGCAAATGATTGATCAAACATTGTTTTATTTTTCTAAAAAGTTTCCTCCTTAACAGAGAAATTAGAGTACTGTTGAGAAGGAAACTATAGCTTTGATTTTGAATTTACAAAACTTTCTTGTTTACTTAAAAGGGTTAGGAAAATCCATCTTAGTTTTTATGGATCATAATCCTTTAATAATTTTGTACAATATGAAGAATGCTAAGCAGTGGTTAATCCACTGGAGACTTATGTTACAATATTATGATTTAGTATTCCAGCATGTAAGAGGGAAAGATAATATTGTTACAGATGCATTGTTTTGCATGCCCTCCGGTCATGAGTCAGCCTTAGGGATGATTCATGCCTTCTTTGAGGAGGAGGATGTTATGTATTTCCTTTTCTTATAACTTGAAAAAAGAAAAAAAAATTTTTTGCTGTGTCCCTTAATAATACTCCATTATGTTTTTTCTTATAAATTTAGGGAATGATGTAAAAATTCTGGAGTGTATTATGTCATTGACATTATCATATAAATTATTAAGGTATTGTGAAAATTATAATTAAAACAGGTTAGCAACCCTAATCTGAAAATCTGAAATCCGAAATGCTCCAAAATCCAAAACTTTTTGAGTGGCAACATGATGCTACAAGATGAAAATTCCACTCCTAAAGGCATTATTTTTTCATTGTATTAATGGCATTTCATATTATTTTACAGTTAAATACCTATGTGTGAATAAGTGTAAGAATACGATTGCGTAACATTGTCTTTGGTAGCGATGTAAGTGGCATACATCACTACCAAAGACAACTTTAACACAAGATTTAGGTACATCTTCTTGTCGTGTCGGGTAGCAGAGAATGCTGTGAACGAGTGGAAGCAGCAGGACAAGCGATCTAATCAGAGAGCAACACGCCAAGGCATCCGACTGCATGACCATCACTTGCAGAGGAGCACAGTCCCACCGAATGCTGGAATCAGTATCTCCTGAGGAAGACCATTGAACGGTCGAAACGTTGAGGTATTTCTCAGCTCTAACCCATTGTTTCCGTACCATCCTATTATCTCATTATGTATATGCAAATCTTCCAGGGTCCGAAAAAGTCTGAAATCCGAAACGCTTCTGGTCCCAGGCATTCTGGATAAGGGATACTCAACTTGTAGTTTTTTGTATAGAGAAGTGTTTATGTTAGTACAATAATTTTGGGAGCTGGAGCTATATTGTTGAAACTTAGACTTGCTCTTTCTGCTCGTGGCATGCTAGATGACTAGACATGCGCACTCACTGTCTCTGCCCGTTGCTTGCTAGGTGACTAGACATGTGCACTGGTGTCAGGTTGCATTTGCCCTTATTGGTATCATCTCTCCTTGATTAATTGTATATCAAAGGATAAGAGTATAGACATTATTTATAGAAGGATGTGAATTTCACATTTAATTAGAAATATATATATAAATGTTTCGTTGGCTAGTCCACCCCCTGCGTCCATCTTGTATTTGGATCATAATGTGTACTTTTGTTATTTCTAGCAATATATTGTTTTGTTGATTTTTTTCAAGTGTATAAGTGATGCTGACTTATTATTTGAAATGTGATAAGTATTAAGTGGACTTGGTGTTTATAGATGTCATTCTCAACTTTTACCCAGAGGTAGTGGCATCTACATAGCCTAGTTTATCAACCAAAACGGTTATCTCAGGACATAAGCCTGGGTTAATGTGTTAAGGGGTTGAGACCCACCGTAGTTGAGGGCAGTTGGGATTGTGACTTCTCAAGTACCTCACCATGATCCATACATACATTGAACATCCTAATTAACCAAGCAAAAACACAGTCACCCCCTTTCATAAGAAATTCAAGTACAATACCATCCACCTCCTCTCTTCATCAAACCTCTTGTCATGACTATTTCACTTCACATACTTCCTGACCCAAACACCCTACATCTGCCACCCTATTCAACAATTCTTACTTACTCCATATCCTCATCACTGCCTACTACCACTTTACCAAATGCGCACTTCGATGATGTTCCCATCTGTTCTCTTGTTTTTCTAACGCTACTAACGTCCATCTCAAAATCTTATTTTCCTTAAAATTTGTTGATACTCACCCCAACTCTCATTTGCCCACTTTTTCAGGCTGTGCACTTTCCTCTTGACATTGTATCATTTTTTCTTATACATCTCCAAATTGTTTACACTCTTTTCCTGTAAATACTGCCCAATCACCTCTCTTTACAATTTCTCTTGTAACTTTACTCTCTCATGCCACCATTTACTACTCTTTCTCACCTGTCCACCTTCCATCATCTGTATGCCACACACTTCCTCTCACACATGCTTGCACTGCATCTGTAAATACTTCCCATTCCTCTCCCACTCCCCAAGCTTTGTTTACTCCCACCATTTGCCATTCTACACTCAATTTCTCCTGGTATTTCTTCACACCTTTCTCTTTTCCAAGCTCACTTACTTTCACCACTCTCTTACTCATCATTTCCTTTTCTCTGAAAACCTCCACAATTTTTCACCCTCGTCTCCTCCAGGAAACGATCATCAGACATATCAACAGCTGCCCCTCTCAGCACATTAATATTCAAGAGTTGCTCTTGCACACGTATCAATCAGTATGTAATCCAATAATGCTCATGTAACGTCTCTCTTAGTCACCAAGATTTACTTATGTATACCCCTCTGTTTGATCTAGGTATTCCAGATCACCAGTCCTTTTTAGCACACAACTCCATGAGTTGTTCACCATTTTTTTTCCCAATAACGGGTACTCCATGACCCCCAGTTATACCCTCAACTGCCATATTACTCACCTTTGCATTTAAATCATCCATCACTCATAACTGATCCCTTGCATCAGTGCTGCTAACATACTCAGCTGCTCCTGAAATCCTCACCTCTCTTCATTGTCCTTTTCATAGCCAGTTGCTTAGGCACTAATAATCACCCATCTGTTGTAATCCACTTTCATTTTTAACCACATCAGCCTGGAGCTGACTTTCTTACACTCTTTCACACAGTCTTGCAACTCCTGCTTCAGCGATAGTGCTACCCACTTCCTTAGCTCTCAGCCTCTTATCAACCTCTGACTTTACCTGTAAACCACTCTTACCTCTAACTCATGACTTTTGTTTCACTCAAAGCCAAAACATCCAGGTTTCTTTCCTTTCCTTAAACATACTACCTATCCCTTCATCTCGTCTTGAGGGGATCCTTCTTCTGTTCCATCTTTTAGAAACTGAATACAGTACAAGAAGAAGGGATGGTATAAAGCTTTCTGTGAAATGCAGGGAATACATGGTTAGACCTCATTCAACCCTAATCTCTCCTATATACTTATAACAATACAGTATATACATTAATTTGCTTATGTCCTGTATTTGCACTTCCGAGTTGCTTCCAGTGAGTGAAAAAAGCACATTTAGTGACCAGGGCAACATTTAGCAGTCATACAAATACCAAAATATTGGCAGAAGAATTAACCAAAGCCTGCAAAGTAAAGCACTCATGTGATGATTTTTTGTCCCCTGCTATGAGAGTCATTATTTGATAACTCCTGCCATGTAATAAGGAAATCTTTGGCATTCCAAATTAGTTCACAGATCTGACAGTTCAAACTGATAACATTTGGTTTATGCATAGCTTTACAAATTTTTTCTGGAGTAATTTCAGCCCTACTTCCAAAACTAACATCCTCAAAAGGGGTAACTTTGATTTACCACGACAATTTTTTTGTGATTTTACATTTAATGGAAGAATGTGCTTGATGAATGCTTTGACTTTTGAACACTTTTTTTTAAATGGGATTTGTCATCACGTGGATAAATCTGGCTTATTTTCCAGCCAAGATTTACATGGTTAAGAGTGGACCTTAATGATAAAGCACTTAGCATTGCTGACTTACACACTCATGGACCACCCAGGGTCAATCCAGCATAGGTCGAAAAACTGGCCTGTACAGTTAGGGTGCAGTCATCCTGGCAATTCATTCTCCCCTAGGGATAAGTCAGTTAGGCTGATGTTGGAAATGGCAAATATGTATGAAAAACATATATGTTTGCTGACAATGAAATTCCATGTTGGTTCCCTTATAAACAGTGAAACTGATAAAGAATTTTTGCATAAGCCAGTGGATACACAGGGAATTGTTAATAATCATAGGTTTGGTTACTGACCCACTGGGCAGTCTTGTTGAAATACATAAGCTCATTTCTAATGTTTCATTTTTTAATCAGGAAATGAGAGAATAAAGTTATCCTTTGACCAAAGCAGAGAAACAAAGTGAAATGGAATACAGTTTGGGATGTTCAGCCAAGGGTTCAGTTGGTGGGAAAATGTTCAGCCTAGAGGTTGAATGGTGGGCACCTATCCCATCACTGGAAGTTTACACAGATGCTGCTCATGAATGATTGGGCTACCTTACAGGCAAGGGTACTGGTCCCAACCCTTAAACTTGAATCCTACTATTACTTGAGAATCAGTGGCATGGTACAATTCCCTCAAGAAGTTAATCCGAAGAAAGGGATTTTTGTACCTATATTTTCAGACAAACTTCCAGGAGTGCAACAGCTCAGTTCTGGCCATAGCAGTTGTGAACACTTGATTTATGAACTAGATCAGAGGAGGGGTTTGATTTTGGTAACATGCCACTCAAAGGGAGCCCAGAATGCCAACAAGTCCTTTATCCTGAGCACTTTAGATGGTGACATAGTGAATCCTGAACCTTGAATTTGCAACAATGGCTTATCACATATTGCCATTTTATGTCCCCTCTCCCAGATCCATTTGCAAACAATGTAGATGTGCTCACTTTGGCCTAAAAGCAGTAGATTTATCTACCTCTATCCATCATAGAAGAATTTTTTAGTAGCTTTGATCAAAGTGGACAACTGGTTTTGCCAGTTGGTCATCATTACCTCCTTTTTTTTGAAACCTACCTTTGTTTCCAAAGTTGTTCAAGAAGTCCCAGTGTGTAACTCCCAGATAGCCAAGGGGATGGTGTATGAGTCACTTTGCAAAGTTATTACCTATTTGCCCTGTATGGGAAGAGTTTTACACTTGTGGGGCCCCATCTCTTCAACATTCTCTGTGAATACAACTTCAATCTCTTTATTCTGTTAGTATTAACCATAACTTCATTCATTATATTCAGTTCATCCATTAATTACTCTTATACAAAAATATACCTCACATTTTTCTTTACAAGTTGCTTAAATTTCATGATAAGACATCTGGTTGTTCTAACCCTACATATCTCAAAGAACTATTCACTTTTATATCATCAATCAGTCCTAAGAACTTATGGGTTGTGAAGATGTGACCCCTCACTCTTTTCTTCCAAGGCCTTTTGTCTTTTCATGTAACTCAGCTCACTTAATTCTTGTACCATCATTGTTGCTGTCCACTGGATCTTCTTTGTGAGCTCTTCGTGCTTCTTTAGGTGCAGTGACCAAACTTAGGAATTATATTCTAGTTTTGGCCTTATGTATGATGTGAACATTTGGTTGAATATTTCCATATCCATGAACTTGAATGCAAATCTAATATTTTCTAGCAGACAGTTAGTTTCTTCACCTGTTCTCATAATGTGAGACTATTGACAGGTTAGCGACAATGTTGTCTTCCAAGCCTTTCTCACAAACAGATTTCTGCTAGATGCTAATCATATTGAGGCCTTCTTTCATGTGAATGTGAACCATCCTCATTACTTTATGTTTACTTGGGTTGAACTTCCATCATTGAAGGATCAAACCAATTTTGGAGTGAGTCTTGCAAGTTGATGCAGTTCTCTATGCCTTATTCTTCCTTTATTGCCATCTTGTATGGACCTTTTTAAAAAATCCTGATTTCTGTAATTTTGGTCCTCAGTTGCTGAGAAACCACATACGTTAGAGTCTTACATTGATTTAACTATGAACCATATTTGAAGTAAACTAAAGCATTTTTTAATTTGACTCTAAATCTTGTTATAAGAATATTTCTGGTTTTAGGTTAAAGCAATATGTTTGTTGCATACTAGGAATATTTTTAAGTTAATCTATTCTTGAATTATGTTATGTTAAAAACCCTGGTCTTGATGGGGCTGGCTGCTAGGGATAGAGTCAGTCAACTGCATTCACTTATGAGGATAAGAAATTAATTTTGTAAGGAATAATTAATTTCTATTGCTGTACCCCAATTTATTTTCCTTGTCAACAATGAAAGTGTTAAGTTACAGGAAAACCTTTCAAAATGGAAGTATGGAAATTATGTTCACGGATTCATCATATATGCTTTGTCTAGTTTTTGCATAATAGCAATACTTGACATTACAATACCACACATGTTTGGACTTAAAAACTTGTTAACCTAAGGATAAGTGTTTAAGGGTCAGACACAACTGGTGAGTCTGTACTGTTTGCCACTGAGGGATTGATTTATAGTTAGGTATGTAACAAAGAAGTATGCTGTAACTGAAACACTCTTACTGCCAAGACTTTGAAAGATAATATGGTAAGGTTTTAAAGTCCAGCAGGCCTTTGTTAATGAGTAATTGCTTTAACAGTATATCTCCCAAAAAGATATGTAGCTCTTAGGAATTTATGCCAGGCTGGACCTCAGTAAGAGGAACATCTCTGGACAGTCCTCTTTGGTGGAATTAATTTGGAGATGTTTGTCCTCTTTGTTGTAATTTCATATGATCTTACCGAGTAAAGCCTCCTCCCCCTGTAACTGTTTTGATACAACTGTATGGGTGAGGGCAAATGAGAGATTGCATTAAAAGTTGGGTCTTAGTCAGTGAAGAACATGCTTTTAGGTTAGACTCTTCTCTTGTCCTTATCCCATTGCCCTTCCCACCCTATAAGTGGAGACTGGATCATTATTTGATGTCCTTCGTGGCCTTAGACTACCCTCGTGGCAGCTGAGAGGAGGGACTTTGTCAAGGTGAAGTACATATCAGCAAGTGATTACAGCATTATTTTTCAACAGAATTTTGAGACTTTCCTTAAGATACATTAGAGTCAAATTTTTGTAAGCATTAAAAGATATTGTCTCATAATTATATTTAATTAGTCACATGTCCTCCTCCCTGCCTTAAATATATGACAACTTTAAGAGAGGGCAAGGAAGGGGTCTAGCTTAAAAATGGTTTTCACAAGCTCAAAGCCCCTTTCAGATATAAAAACAATATACACTGTTCAGATTTTTATTGGTGTTCCAGTCATATACACATTCTTAGCTTAGTGAAAAAAACATAGTTTCCCTAAACAAGTAGATCTGTTTGGTGTCTTTCATTTAAGAAAAGTCTTTGAACTGTGAAGCAATATTAAATTCATTAAGTGTGACGACTAAATTTGGAAAAGTAACTATATTAAAACACTTTTTAGATCTATAGTCACAATATTAAGTGAAATTTACTCATATCTATGATAATGGACTAGGAGATGGCTCTAAATACTTTAATAGATCTAATTCTGCAAAGGATATTTCATCATGATACAGGGAAGGTAAATGTATTCACCTTTATTTTTGAACAAACACTGAATGAGCATAAGTAATCTACTTAGTGATTTTAAAAAGCTTATGATATATCTATACTGTACATTTTTTTACTGAAAATAATTCCTTAAAGTACCAGGTGATTTTGTAAAATCTCTTGATTTCTTTGAGCAACATCTAAAGAGTCAAGCATCATTATTAAAGATCTTGTACAATGAAAAGGAATATCAAGATACCTACAGCTAGAGATAGATTGGCCTAATTATTATCATGGTTATTTAATAAATTTCTCAGATATTTACCACAATTCTTAAAACGTTATTATATACCTTCAAGTAACCAATTGTAAGGCTAGTCAAAAGTCTTTACACAGTAAGAAAAATATGTTTACAAAGATATATTTACATCTGATGTGTAAAGAGGAAGGCATAACTGATGTCCAAAATAACATGATTCATGAAATACATTCTCATTAACTGCTTAAAGTAGATACAAATCACTACTACAGGCCTAATCTCATAATACTCTAGTCTAAACTTTAAAAGACATTTTCAAAGACCAAAATATTTTCAAGGTATAAAGATAAGTAGCTTATATGCTGCCACACTTACAGCTTTAGTCATTGCCACAACTTCCAATACAGACATGAAGAGATTTCGTATTCATTTATCATCTTCATATTCACCTTCTGTATTGAATTCCAAGTAATGCATCATTTCCTTCAGTTTGAAACTGAGCATTTTACTTTAAACATATAACTGTCCTCACAGTGGAAAGAAGAAAGAATGACAAAAAGTCCATTGATACTGGCACAAGATTAAGATTCAAGATTATTTAATCATGTTAAACATTCATGAATCCCAAACAGTTAAAACAATTAATATGCTTGAACAGTAAACTAGGATGTCAGGCAAATATGCATACAGAGAATACTTTAACACTCGGCACAATTAAAAGTAAATTAAATTGAAGTCAGATAAATGAACTCTGATTTTGTAAATATACTTAAAATACAATAGGTAATTTTTTCATAACTGCTTGATTTTCTCCATTATGAAGAATGTACTCAGCCTCGAACCTGAAAAAAGAAAAAGTAAAGTCAAGACAAAATATCAACTTCACTTTATCATCTTATAACATATTTTGTCGAGGGAATCTTGCAACCATATTTGTCCATTAACATAAGATACTGCAGTCACTATACATATCTAGAAGGTCTTCAGACTACTAAGAATTTCTTCTGTCACATGTCCAAAATATTTTACTCCCTTGTGCCTTCCTTCCATGATTTTACAGGTATACATTATTACACATGCCTTTGTGTTGAATCTTTCATTATCTTTGCATCATCAAAATTCCTTAGAGTTGAAGAAGTTAGAGGTGCAGTGGCAACTAGAATATCATTAGGTCTTGAAGAGTGCCTGCCTGTCTCAAGTTAATAATGAAGGGAGTATAAGGGAAGTAAAGAAAGTAGCAAAACAGATGGAGCATGAAAAGAAGCTTGTAAATGATAAATTGAGTGATGCTTTGGGAATCTGATAAGAAAACAAAATATGAAGCAGAGGTAATCTGGAAGCAGTTTAATAGCATAATCACAGGCTACTGAAGTGGTGTATAACAGTACTGGTGATGGTTATGGAAGAAGTACAGCATACCAAACTGATGATTTGAGATAGATGGTTGAAGATAAAAAGGGAATTTGGAGATAAAAGCTGAATCTGTCAGAGAATGAATGAAGGGAAAAAGTGTGTAAAACAGTCCCAAGTAAAAAAAGAACAAAAACATAGTGCACATGAGGAAAGCACGTGAGAGATGTCAATGAAATTTGGAAGTAGAATAACAAACTATTTTGGAAGGTAAATAAATGTAGCAGGAGGAGGTGAGATTTACAAAATCACTCAAATATCAGTTACACTAGGGCACAGACAGAGTGATGAATTAGGTAGTGAGGAATGGAAACAAAATTGTTGAGTTAGATCTGGAGAGTGTAAAGGAAACCATGAAGAAGTGATTGTTTGCATGACATCTGGGCATAGGTAGTAAATGTTGCATTGTATAAAGTTAAATAGAGTAAAAGGGATTGTAAGAACTGCAAAAGATTGTCCTCTTAGCATAACTGTCAAGGTGTTTGGAAGGATACCGATTGATTATTCATGGGGGTACAGCTCACAGAAAGGACAGGTAATGGATGACCCAGTGGTCCATGAAGAGGTTATCTGCTGGAGGACAGTAATAGTATCCTAAGTTCCTAATCTTAGAGATGGAGACAGGTTAGTAAAACAGAAGGCACCTCCTATCCATCACTCCCTCTGGTTCAACAGCCAAATGGAAGATAGCTAAGTAGCTTTGTAGTATGTGAATTCTCTTCTGCCATGAAATTTTCTTAGGAAAGTGTGAATGCTATCCAGGCACACATACAGTGTCCTATAACAACAGCTTTTCTTTTAAATAACAGTCTTTTATGTGGTTCCTTGGTGAAAACCTCTTGGGACACTATGTGTATAAACCTAAGGGTATTCTGGAGTTTCACTTACTGTCTTATATATGTATGAGTAAAAAAAATTATATTTGACTTAATATAATCTTTTATTACAAGACCCATGCTGAAGTTTGTTATAAGTTTATCATCTAAAATCTTATGATTTCATCAATTACTGTTTTGTCAGGACCAACTGACATTCAGATTTAATCTTTCTAAGCATCATTTAAGGGCCTTGGAAAGAGGAGCAGGTTTATAGTATGCTAGGACTTGGGGTGCCTGGAATGTGATAGTTGCTGTTTGCAGATGACATGGCACTGGTAGTAGACTTGGAGTGAGAAATTTCAACAGCTGATAACTGTTTAGTGTGGTTTTTGAGAGATATGGGATGACTGAGTGTAATGTAAGTTTGAATAGTAAAGATCTACAAACTGTGGATTAGTTTACATGTTTGGGATTTAAGCTCAATAAGGGAAAGCCTAAGATGAGAATAGTGTTTTGTGAAGGAGAAAACTGTTAAGATGATATTGCTGGTGAAAGGATTTTTCTTATATAACCTCAAGACCCTCTTTAGGGAAATTGGGACTTCTTTGGAGTGAGAAATTTTCCAATGAGAATGTACTCCTTTGTGCCCAGTGACAATGATACAACTTTGCCAAAGGTGAGGTTTCACTCATGTTGTAATCTCGTGCAGACTTAGTCTATTTGCACTTGGAAAAAAAAATTCCAATGTCAAGGTATAAGAAGCTTGAATGAAGGAGTATTTGTCCTACCACTGATGCAGGGGTATGAAACTCTGGTTTGTATGGGTTAGGACAGGTACAAAAATAAGTACAGTATACTGATAACTTACGTGGTATAGTTTGAATTTGGAAGCTATAGACTGATAATGTGGGAATGGTATACAGTGTAAAGAAACCATTAGGAAGACACACAGATGAAGTCTTTTAGGATGTAGAACATAATTATGGCTGATAAAAAGCTAAGAAAAATGATATGTGTAATCATATCAGAAGGGGAGGGAGGCCATGGAAGAGATAGATACATGCAGTGAAATCATTAATAGGAACTAGAAATATTTCAGATGTGGATGCCTGAGGGATAATATGGGGTCAGGTGCAATGGAAGTGTTCTGCACTTGGTGTGAATGGAGATTTGATGAATTAACTTGGTGTGCAAAGTGAAAAATAAACATGTATATAAGAACAAAAAGTAAATTTTCACTTTTCACACAATGGATGTGGATTGAGCATACATGAGTGACATAATATGCTGTATGTACCTGAGACATCACATGAGCCTGGGAATAGAATTTATGATAATAGATACATATTGGGGAAGAATACAGAAGAGATGGTACTCCAGTTCTTTTTCATTCAATGTGTAAGAACATGCTAGGATGGTAGTGTACCACACAATTAAGTGAATGCAGTGAGTGATTGGAACTGTCAAAAGAAAGTAAAGGAATAAACACAAAAGCAACACTGCAGATGTACAGTGAAGAAAACAAAGGGTAGGGCAATTACACTCAAGAGTGGGATGTTGATTTATCTGTTCCTCTCCCTATGCAGCAAAGTATTTGGCCTCTTTCTTCTTTACATTTTTCCTAACAAATACAACCTGCCCCTTATTAAAAGACATTTTCCACCTCTAAAAATTCTTAACTCATTCTTCTTATTCCTCTTTTTCTCTATTTCTTTGGCCTCTTTGTTGGTTTAATTCATGGCCTGGCTTTGATAGGATGTAATAATGAGGAAGAAATCACATTTTGTGAGTGTAAGCTGGATTTACAAAAATAAAAATTCATGGAAGTGATTTGAAGTTGAAAATGCTGCTAGATCAGAGAAATTTACATACTGAATGCAAGCAAATAATGAGACAACTCATATAATTGTGTACTGTTTCATTAAAATTTACAAACACCATATACTTATTTAAAATTTTTTGTGTCATGTCTTCATGCTCTTTTTTGGCATCCTTTCTTTTTCATTTCCTTTTTTTTTTGCCATGTAGAGTCTGGCCTCAAACAAGACTTCCATAACCATGACTAGAGCCTTTATCATTAAAAATAAAACTCATAAAAAAGTCAAATAGGATTTTAGAACAAGAAAATAGTAGTTGAACTAAATAAATAAGACTGATGACTAAACTGACTAAGTATTAGAAAATAAATAGTACTATAAATAAAAAAACACTGAATACAACAAAATAAACAAAAAACTGCCCTACTAATATCTAAATAAAGTTCAACTTGCTTAATCCCGAAACAGAGAAAATGAACCAAGCTCTAAGTAAGTTCTAGGTCGTGCTTGACATGATCTTTGACAAAGAAGCAGAATCACACAAACTTTTAAATCTGATGCCACTGTGTCTGGAGCTCTCTTCCTGGAGAAAATCAGAAGTAACGAAGGCCGATAGTGTCACACTTAACAACATCAAGTCGATCCTGCAGTGATGGTGTTGCCATTTCCTTGCTACTGTTGTTGCTTCCCTGTTGGTCGAAGCAGAAGAAAGATCTGGTAACTAAATTTTTTTTCATAAAAAAAGGGTTAAATGCAACAATTTTGCTTTTTAAGTGCATCGGAATAAAGAGCAGTAATTCCCACGGTGATATATAATCCAAAATGTAGATTCTAAAATACTGTAATCCAGACAGTTGTCAAATTGCAAACTGGCTGACATGTTATATTGGTGTATGACAGAATAACCAAGGGAAGCCCTAAGTAAAAGTTGTGTGATATAATGTGGAAGTCTGTAATTCCTGTTTTATCTCTGCTGACATGGAGTGGGTCATGCATATACCTGAGGTCACTTACACTTACTTATAATTTAAGCTCACTCTGCTAAGGTAAATGGGCTCCACACTTATGTGGATGCTGAGGTAAAAAGTCTTCCTTAGGGAACAGAGCATCTTTGGCCTCTGTCAGCCAATATGGCTAGAGTAGGCAACATGAGCAAAATTAATTCCAACACATAGTGCATGTGACCTTGGAAGCTCATTAACCATAATAATACCTGGATGACCTTATCAAAAAAGGCTTTATTATATTAGATTTTGTGGAATTTGGAAAGCATTAATCCTATTGGTTATTAACCACTTTTAAGCATGAAAAAGACATCTAAAAACTTAAAAACAATTTATATATGTGTTACGCTGCCCCTTCGAACTCACTCCACCGAGGGTCAAGGCTCGTCAGGATACCCTCTGCACAGAACTCAAAGGGGCGGTAAAATTTTTTCCTTCACCTCATACACTGACTTGTGGGTTCGGTGGCACTCAGTAACAATGAACTCACTTAATGGGGAAGGAAGGTAGGCTGGGAAACACAGTAGTCACGTGAACTTTGGTATATTACGAACAAAACACAATACAACACACTTATAGCAAGGAAGGGGGCAATGTCCACTCACCGACACTCACACGAATCACACTGGGCTTATAGAAGCACTTATCAAGTATCCGAGGGCTTATAGAGGCACTTGTCAGGTTCACAAGGGCTTTTAGATGCACTTACAGAGGGCACAGTACTGTACAACACAGCTCGCGATGGGGCTTGCCAAAACACACCCGCCAAGCGCTCTCCTTGTTTGTTTTTCCTGGCGTCTCTCTCCCACACGCATCGGCTCCAACAAGTGAGACGCGCCCTGCGTGCCGCCCAGCGCACACATACCCATACATTCAACGCACACTTTTCACACAACACAGAAGACTATCAAAGTAATAAAATGGTAATGTCTACATTCTGATCACTGCATTTCCACAAGCATAACATATTTATATATTTTGGCTCTCTTTAAAAACATAAAAAAATGAAAACAATTTATATAAAATTATATATTTTGGCTTCCTTTAAAGATATCTAAAAACATAAAAAAGATTTATATGGAACTGTGTCTTGGCATCCTTTGAAACAATCCTGTCTGTTTCCATTAACTTTACTGTTTACTGAATAAGACAGTATATGTGTTATTTATCCCTGGGGACAGGGGAGAAAGACTACTTTCCACGTTTTCCCTGCATGTTGTACAAGGGTGCCTACTAGGCTGGAATGGTGTGTCAGAGGCTTTTTAGAAAGCTGGGATGGTGTGTCAAGGGCTGCCCACAAAGCTGGGATGGTGTGTCAAGGGCTGCCCACAAAGCTGGGATGGTATGTCACAGGCTTCTGAAAAGGTTGGGAAGTTGTTTCAAGTGAGCCCAACAAGGACAGGATGTTGTGTCAAAATCTGCATGCAAGGCTGCGGTGTTGCATCAAGTGCTGCCATCAAGGCTGGGATGGAGTGTCAAGTATTTCCCACAAAACTGAAATGGTAAGTCAAGGGCTGCCCACAAGGCTTGGAAGGAGTGTCAAGGAGTGCACTTAAGGTTGGGATGGTGCGTTAAGGGCTGCCCACAAAGCTGAAATGGTGTGTCAGAGGTTATCCACATGGCTGGGATAGTTTGTCAAGGGCTGTCCATTAAGCTGGAACGATGAGTCAAATGCTGCCCACAAAGCTTGGATAGTGTTTCATGGGGCTTCTCACAAGACTAAGATGGAATATCAAGGGCTGTCAACATAAAAAAAAAAAAGACATGAGATGGTGTGCCAAGGGCTGCCCACACGGCCGAGCTGGTGTGTCAAGAACTGCCCATATCACTGATAGTGTCAAGGGCTACCCACAAGGTGCGATTGTGTATCCATGCCCATGAGGCTGATATAGTTTGTAAAGGGCTACTCACAAGGCTGAGATGGTTTGTCAAGGGCTAACCACAAGACTGGGATGTTGCCATGTGCTGCCTGCAAGATGGGATGGTGTGTCAAGTGCTGCCTTCGAAGTTGGGGGTGATGTGTCAAGGGTTGCCATTAGGGCTGGGATGGTTTATTATGTGCTGCCTTCAAGGATAATATGGTGTGTCATGGGTTGCCAAATAGGATGGGATCGTGTGTTAAGGACTTCTCATAAGACTGGGATAGTGTGTCATGGACTGCCCACAAGGTTGGGATGGTATGTCAAGGCCTGCCTTCAAGGCTGGTATCGTTGTCAGAAGCTACCCACAAGATCGTATAACTGTGACATATAAGAGAGCAAAGGGGTAACACAGAAAACAAAGTAGTTATTTATGGCCAAATTTGTGTGCTTCCAGACGCAATCATGGATACAAAACCGTGGGCAAACAATTTACTCTGGATAATGCAAAGTATATTGTCTTCAAACGGGATTGTTATTTACCAGAGTAGTTAGGAGCAGCATCGTAAATACGTTGTATTTGCACCTCCTTAGTTACATAATAAGTTTAAAGGTACTTCTTAATTCATGTGTTTGCTATCTTACTTTTACCCCACTTATCTCTATGTTTCTGATCTTTTCCACTATCTCAAAGAGTTTACGACAATGATCTATGTTTCTGATCTAAAAGAACCTCGAAAGGATTACTGCCACTTGCTTTGATTTGTGCCTGAGCAAGACAACATGGGTTCAGGGAAAGGAGGTCATGCATAACAAATTTCTTTAATAGCTATATAAGACTGAGCTCATGTTTTGATACGAGTGATGGATGGGTGGGCTGTGCCCTCTTGGGCTGGCAAAAGGTGTTTGCCACCACACAAAAAAGGAGACTGATGGAGATGCTTATTTTACCAGGTAGAAGGACAGAAAACATTATCATAGTCCAAGGAAATATTAGACGGATGTTAGTGAAGCCATCTCCAACTGTAGGGTGCCAAGGACTTGGCCGCGGGACCGTTGCTCTTCGTGATGTGTGTTAAAGACTTTTCTGAAGGACTAGACTCATATCCAAACATTTATGAACATGATGTTAAGGAAATGAGAGCAGTAAGTTATGAGGAAGATTGCACAGTTTACAGATGGAGGCAATAAAGTTGGTCTTATACATGGCTGAGATATTCAGTTCTGGTAAATGCGAAGTAATGGGGACGTGACACTGAAAAATGGCCTTGAAATGAAGACAATCTACCAGGAACCAAGCAAGCAAAAGGAATGTGCGCGTGAAGGGAGTTTGGAGTTTGACATGCTACCTAACCTGTCGCCTAAACATCATGCAAGGAAAATTGTATTTGAGACTTACTCTCTCCTGGCTAATATTAACATTGCTTTTAAGTAGCTACACGGTTAAGAAAATGTTTAACACATTCATCCACAAAGAATATACAACCTAAATTGCAAAATGCTTCTAAACTTTTGTTACCGCACTTACAAAAGTATAAAATAGAATTGAGAAACCCCATATGACAGCAACATACATGATTCCTGAAATAAATGGGCTGTTACAGTGAAATATTAGAGGGCATGAAACTGTATACATGGAAAAAGTAAGTGGACACCTGATCACAATCTTCAAGCTACTGAATCATACAGTCATTTTCTCCTCTATTAACTTCATCTTAATTACATCTCCAAACTTCCCCCTCATTACTCCCTAACATAAACCTCATTGCTGAATTCTCCTTAGTACTGCCTCACGTTCAATTATTTTTAGCAAACACTTGCCTCATACTTCAATATTTTCTTACACATATTTTACTGCATTGTTACCTTAAACTTGCCTTAAACTTCATTGATACATTTGTCGTACACTTCACTCTTACCTTATACCTACATTTCATTGCTACCTTACACTCGCTAAATTTACATAAGACACCTCACATTATCTCGACCTTAAGCTCCTTAATGTTCCGTTAGCTTACCTCATTTTTTACCTTAATCTTGCCTTTTACCTCACCATCACATTCGTACCTCTAAGTTACAACACTTATTTTTACGTATTCTTGTACTGCAATTTTCATCAATACAGGGAAATTTCTTTTTACATACAGAGAAGCTTTCTAAAGATTCCATTTTACCAGGTGAAGCTGTTAAATATCTGACATCTCACACCGTTTTATTATAACCTGTATTTCTGTTTACTATGGCTGGAGGATTACTTTGAAGATTTTAATACCACATCTCTCATAATTACGTAGAAATGAACATGCTAACACGAGACTGCGCCTCAGATGGCATTGTGCTGCTGTAACAACTTAATGACCCCAAGGGTTGTCTGACGCTTGCAAGCTAACCTTGTCTAACATTGGTAGATCAGTCCAGTCATGGAATAATTACCAAAGTCACCAGTACTTAATGCACCAGTTATACATTATATCTGATGTATGGAATGAAACACAAAAATTAAGGACTACAGGCCTATATTTACTGGGTCCCTTGAGGAAAGGTAATTTTGTGTACAATAGTTGACCTGAGGCGTACGATAATAACGACTCTGATAGAGGCAGCAGGTCAGGCAGGGCAGAGCCAAGGCCAGTACTGTTTATGTGTGTGGGTGGATTGGTTGTCTCCTGCCAGTGATGTCTAACGACGACCCTGCCACTAGGGAAACAAGTCTACAATAATGGTTATTTCTGTCCACGACTCCAGAGGCCAAGGACTTACTGATCTCGAAACACAGAACCAAAGGTAAACTTCTTTTAATGAAAGTTATTTCACCTAGTTTCATTAACTCATTCATTTATATAATATTTGACTGCATGCGTCGCGTTAAACCCTAACAAAGGTAATATTTGTTATTTTCCCCACTTGTAATCAGAAGCTGTCTTCTGGGTCACGTTAAGGTTTGCCAGGGTCGGGGGGACCGGGGGTTAGTTAAGGGTCATTGGTCTGACCGCCCAATCAACCACTTTGTTTAGAATTAAGATGGGGACAGGTATGAGCTCTCCCGCAACCCCGGTATATTAGTGTAGCTAAAACTGATGTTCTGGTGCACCAGAACTGATCTTAGAATGAAGATATTAAGAAAAGCTTTACGCGAAAAGTCGATATATCCAGAGAAAAAGTATTTTTTTTTTTCAGCAAAATAGTTTTTAAACTCCCAGTGCTGAATCGTCAGCAAAATAACCACTTCGGAGACAAAGTTTAGGCTGCGTTTAAGTTACAAGTTCCATAACGTCGTTTTATGTGAGCAGAGAATATCCGGATCGCGCTATTCGTGCTCTTTACAGATTAGTGCCACATAAAACGCACAGAACAATATTCATTACCAACTTATTATCTCGACAGAGAACAGTAAACACAAAGGCTGTGGAAAGAACTGTTACTGAACAACAGTGAACTGATACTTAAGATAATACGACTATTGTTCGCAGATTTTTACTTCTAAATTATGACTAACAAAAGAGAAACACAAAACTGTGAAACTATCATGTGTCATAAATTGTATCGTAGCTTTAAGCTTTGTGTTAGCCTATCTTATCTGTATCATGATTTCGTAATTTCTACTGATTAACCTTTAAGAGAATAGTAATACGAATAACATACTGATAAATCTGTACGATATTCATTAATAATTTGGTGGCTATTAGCAAACAGATCGCCTGGTCTTTGACCAAAATCTTCAGGGTCAGGCCAAGCTATCATACCTCAGGGAGGTACCGTTATGCGCAAGGGGAAAACATTAATTAAAATTTAAGGATAATTATGGGAAGTTAAATCCATAACGGACTGGTTATGCTATAACTATTCAGCCAAAGAGTAACAGCAAGCATGAGGTCCTTCCACTCGGCAGGTCACTTCTACCCGCCAAGTTACATTACAAACGACCTTGTCAGTATTAAGAATCCGGGGTCAATATGACCTGCCAGGTTAGGAGATCTCGGACGATATGACTTAATCGGGTTGAATAAATCCCGTGGCGTTTTTATTTGTTAGAAAGATCCCTGATACTGTGCTCTTAAAGTGAAATATAGACGGGTTACATTTCAGGCTGGAGACATTGTCTCTGTAAACCAATCCGACAGGTCACATGCCTCTAACGGTCTTTCCACTCAACAAGCATATGTGACCTACAGGGTAGAATGACCCCTTAGGCAATGTAACCTTTCGGGTAGGAAGTACGCTTGCGCAATATGACCTGCCAGTAGGTCTCAACTCGGTAGGATTGTTTCCCCCAAAGTAATGGTTTGTGTCCTTGTAGTTGCGATGAATATAATATAACGTTCGGTAATTTCCATCACTGTTTCCAGTGAAGAAGTCACTCCTCACCATAGTAATCTAAGGGACATTTGGACATTACCCACCTGATTATCAACACATTCGTAATGCTTCACGCAGATTTTTTAACAAAGTTTGCCTTTTCTTTTATGCCTTGACTATTATTTCTCAGCAAAGGTAACAGAAAAATATATTTTCAATTGTAGTTTAATGAAGTGTATTCAATTTTCCCATTTTTGAAAATGTACGAAAACTTATATTCTTGAAGTATTGCAAAAATCTTTCACCAATGCAAACAGCTGGCACATAACTGCTAACTACGTTTAATATTATCAAGAAACTTTGGAAGCTTAAACAGCCACACATCAAAGGATATAACATTTCAACCAGAAAGAAGAGCATATATTCAAACATTAATGCTAACTCTTAGTTTTCTCATTTTGTCCAGTTGGGGATCTGGACGACATACAAAAATAGTCGAACCCGTAATATGTTTCTCCCATTGATCGTTTCGAAGCTTTTCAATTTTTAAAGCACAATCCCACATCTCTTTCCATGAAAATCAATTCTCTCAGAATAATAAATGATACACCATTCTGACAAGAGTGACGGAGATTGATTTATTGATTATTCAAAAAGTATATACACTTTACATATCTTTTAAGAGGAAGTTTGGAGAGCAAATCGTTTGTGGTTAAATTTAAGACTTAAAAATCTAAATGTGGGATTTAGTGAATATCATTACATGTTGTTTTTTCATTATATCTTAGTTCTAAGAAAATGTTGTACTGAAACAAAAGATTGTAGCATATGAAAATACCGTAAACAAACAAACAAACAAAAAAAAGGCTATGTAAATACTTTCTCTTCACTTGTGAAAGTATTGTTGACAGTCCCTTTGGTGCGACCGTGCGACATTAGTCATCCTCAGAGCATTCTTGGTTGCGATAAGGATTTATTTTATACCTCTTCTGACGACTCTGAAATCAGGTAACTGCAGCCAATTTATGATGCAAACTATTTTCTTATTAACCTGTGCACCTTTACACGTAGAATAAAAAGTCAAGCAAAACAATGTCAAGGATGTGTGCATTCCAGTGTGTGAGTTTTTACACCTTCGGTTATACAAAAATACCCGATTTTACAGACACCTGGATTTTTTTTCTTCTTCTAATTTGATGGCATCACCTGAAAATGAAATGCCTGCAATGCAACTTCCCCATGGCAGTCTTGTGGAAATAAACTCTTAACGATGAAACAGAATGAAAAGGAATTCCAAAGCAGGTGAGCTTCAAGGTAAGCCTTTACTGTGGTATCGCGTCACTGACGATCACGATGATATAAGCTAAAACCAACTCTGTGCCTGATTTTTTTTTTTTTTACATAAAACAGGTAATTACCCAATTAAGTAAAATAACAAAACTCCCTAACAAGCACTGTAGACTCTGTACTGGTAATTCTTTGCTTTACTGGTTCAAGAATTTGCTTCGTTGTTTATGAAGACCTCCAACCGTCGGATTGGCTTGAGGTTATGTCAGCTAGCAAACCTGAAATTTCCTTTGGATGAAGTGCCTTTTTTATATGTTGTGAGTTCCACATAATAAATGACAAGCCGTCCATACATTTAATATATGTCATGAAATTTATCTGGAGAACGTATGACGGCATGAGACATGTTTTAAAGTTTTGAAGCAGTGTTGTTCTCCAGGGACGGGATTGTTCGTTTCGAAAGCCACTGCAATAAGCTATATGAAGGTAGTATTAAGTGTCTTTTTTTTTAAGAGGAATTTATAGGTTCAGATTCAACGTAAAATTTATATTTGTGGCTGGGATTCCTATGTGTAGTTTACGTACTATCGTGTGTCCTTAATCTTCATAGATATAAAATTGAAGTCGACAATTAGTTTAATGCATCATCGCTTTTTGGAAGGACGGTAAATGAACCATCTCATTCAATTTCTCCCTTATAGTGGAACAGAATATACGCCTACCGTCAGAACAAAATAACTTCGTGCCTTGAAATCGTGCGTGAAGAAAAAAAAAATAAAACAAAACATAAAACGTGCTTGACTGAAAAGAAATACAGCAGACCATTGCTTTTATTCTTTTAGTTTACATCACAAAACTGACGGGAAACAGGATGAACCACTGAAAAATGACGGGTATTTTTATGTATATTTATATATCCTTGATTCACGGCAGAAGAGGGCTCTCCCATGGGACATGGGCATAAATCCCTATGAAGCTGAGGGGTGGGTACACCCACCCTTCCCTCGCACATTTTAAAGGCCGGGAACCACGCGTTGTATCATCCTCTATCCTTCAATAAAAGTGGTCGGTGATGCTTCATGGCGAGTATCTCAAAACGAAGTTTTTCCCCGTGTTGTTCTTTGTTATGAGGTTGTCCTGACGTGGCCCACGATATTATCCTTCCATTTCCTGTTACGATAACTTACATAAAGGCATTAAAAATTCTTTGATTTTTATATCCAAAGGTACCCCCACTTCCCCCACCGTGCACACACACACACACACATTCCTGATAGCGATTTGTGTCCACACAATGGGATATTGGTGATTCTTGGGATACTATTTTCACATGAGAAGCAGTGTAAGTGTTAAATACGAAACTACTTATGAATGGATCATCTAGTCGCTGCTCAAATGGAGATGAATGGCATTTTAATGTTCACGAAGACTTACAGGTGAATTCTTATCTTCATACGATTGTGTCTGTGACTTTATCATGACTAACCAGGAAAGCCGTACTCCGGGCGTGGTCTAGTTCCAAACGGTAGGCCTTCCGACTACACTGTTTCGTCTATTCTGGCAGCACGGCACAAGGAGTGTTCGAATTGTGGTTTGAAGCCTATTATGTTTGCTGGTACGGCGCGGGCTATTGAAGTCGCAATCAAGGTCATTTCATTTACAATATATATATATATATATATATATATATATATATATATATATATATATATATATATATATATATATATATATATATATATAATCGTCACCTCGTTCATTTAGATAAACATACGTATAAATACCCACTCTGTTATCCCATTTTAGTAAAATTTCAATGTTCAGACGGCTCAGTCAGTGACTGAGTGCCCAGAACTCTTGGGCCATGTTGAGTAAAAGCGTCCGTAGCTGATCCTGACGAAAATTGTTTCGGGATCTGACGACATGAATCAATCAATCCGTGGCCGTTAGCGTCGCTCGGGGGTGATTTCATGATCGTGCGAGTGTCTGACGTTGCATTAAAACCAAATGAAGTGGTTTAAAAGAACTGGCTTGCCAAGAATTTATTGTTTTTTTTTTTTGACACTATTTTCTATCCGAAACGCATAGCAGTATTTACCAAATCTCTTACGGCGAGGAAGATAATAAGACCATCTTATGGCCAGACTAACTTTTGGCAATAAACAGACCCCCTCGGGGGACCGTAGTGATGGTGTGGGCTGCTATAATGGTGGTCAAGGTTGGCAAGATTTTAGCGAATCTCGCCAGACGCTACACAACCCCGCCCCATAGAAGGACGACAACGAGAGTTACCTAACCATTCTCAGGGAATCATAACCAACTGGAATTGTTTTATTTCATTTTTCTTTTTAAACTCAAGAGACCTAAAGTTAAAGGTGTTTATGTCGAACTGTTAACACAACCGTAACTCGAGGATGTACTGTTGATAATACACAAAGATGGGCGGAATAGAAATTACAAATGTCATATAAACAGGTTTGTGACACACACACACACACACACACACACACACACACAACAGAATCGCAGTCAAGTGTATGGATAAAGAAATACCTAGCAAGCTGTTCATATTCAATATTAGGACAAAATTATATTATGCTTCTCACGGATGGTTACCGCATTTCAAGAACTAATAGAGAAGGTCCAAAAGAGGGCAACAAAGAGGGTACCAGGATTAAGTGGGCCGAGTTAGTAATAGGGTTGAGGCCATAAATCTGTCCAACGGAAGAAAAAAGGACTATGAGGTGATTTGATCATAACCTTTAAGTTTTTAAACCAGTCTGATGACGTCAAAAGGGAACAGTTCATCGAAAGATGCTAGAAATGAACACCTCGAGGCCACAACATGAAATTAAACATAAAAAACTTGTTAGAAAACATTTAGAGATGACCTTTTATAGTTTACGGATAGTGGATGAATGTAACAAAGTGGGTGATGAAACTGTGTATGATGAAAGCTTACAGTTTAAAAAATATTATAGATGAGAAAGTTTAAATGAGATAGGGGTTATACAAGTGTAAAATTGTTTCCTCATCCTGTACAAATAGATAATTACACACACACAACTTGACCCTTATAGTGCACACTGACCATATGAATTTTCCCCTAATGTGCGGAAGGAACGGCCTCTCGAGGCCTGTCGAAATACTGTTCCACAGGACACTAGAGGATGGGGTTGTTCCAAAGATGTGGAAGAGGACAAATGTCATGTTTATCTTTAAGAGAGGAGACTAGGAAATCGCACTGAACTGCAGACCTGTTTCGTGGACCAGTGTTGTTTGTAAAAACACCGGAAAACATAATCAGAAAACAAATGAGCATCTACAGAGAAGGTCCTGCATCATGATCTGTTAGACTTCTGTGGGAGGATGAGCTCGGTGCAAAGCCAAAGAGGTGGATGGGTAGATTATGTGTTCCTAGACTGCTAGAAAGCCTTTGACACTATACCCTCGTCTGAGGTTTATTAAGAAAGCTACAGGTAGGAATAAGGGTAAACTCCATCGCTGGGTTGAGGATTACCCATGCGGGAATGAACAAGGGACGCAGGTGAGAGGCACATTCTCAAAAATAGGTTAAAGTTAAAAGTGGAATGCCACGAGACTCTCTCTTGGACCCTCTGTCATTCTTCGTGCATGTAAATGACTTGAACCAGAAGGACTAGTAGTCCCGTACCTAAACATGTTTGCGAATGATGCCAAGGTCATGCGAGATATGGGACGAAAATTATTGGATCATTTTCAAGTGGGTTATGGTCAGACTTCAAAGATGGTCTGATAAATGGATGGTGATATTACATAAAACATGTGCAAGGGAATGAGGATGGGGCACAGCAAAATAAGGCCCCAGTCTGATCACTATTCACTGGGAAATAAGCTACAGGAATCGACGTGTGAGAGACCTGTATATACGTAATTTGACGCCAGAGTTTTTTATAAACTGTGAAAGAAGTAAACTGTCTGCAGGCAAACACTAAGATCCCATTCAAGTTTTACAGGTGAGGAAATGTTTGGTAAGTTATCAAAATATAGACCGAAACTGGATTAAGCCTCACGTTTCTGGTCACCGCACTTACAGAAACGCAAAGATACGATTGAGAAGGCCCAACGAGGAGCAACGAAAATGATACGAGAATTAAGAAAGCCTAGCAACATTGGAAGGTTGAGGGCTATACACAGTTGCCCACCTTAGAGGAGAGGGGAAGGGATGGGGGTGGGGGGAATAACAGCTCTTCATGCGGTGCAGGACCAGAGGCCATGATCAGAAGCTGAGAGAGAGGATATTTAAGAAGGATGGAAAGAAATATTGGTTTCGTATAAGGATGGTGGATGCCTGGAAGGGTTTTTAAGCAAAGTGACTGAAAGCCAGCAACTTTACAAAAATTTAAAGTCTTTTTGATGGTACAAATAAAAACTAGAGACGAAGCCCCACGAGTTTAAAATACATCCTCGTACTGTACATATGGGTAATTATACAATCCCAGAATGTTCTTACTATTGTCAACACTTCACTATCCTCGCCCCACACCAAACGTCCTCTTAAAACGCCCATGAAGTTTGAGAGAAACAGTGAGCTTTCAACCCTTTTTATCATGAACACAAGTTGTCAAGGTTCCTCATCCGGAGCGACACTGATTATTCTCTGGGTACAGATACCAGTATAGGCTGGCCTCCTGTATCGCTACGTGTGTACACCGGCCAAGTCCCACACAACTGCGCAGTAGGACTCATTGATTTCCCATTTTCGTCAAAATTTTTTTTTTTTCTTTGAGGCCACAACTGAACAAACGTCAGGGTAATACTGAATATGTGTTGCAGGGGTGAGATTCTTGTGTGTGTTGTAGGGGTGCGACTCCTCGGGATGTGTTGCAGAGGCCAGACTCACAGGTGTTGTTGCAGGGGTGAGACAAGTGGGTGTGTGTTGCAGTGGTGAGACTGCTAGTTGCGTACAGCAGAGGTAAGACTCCCGAATGTATGTTGCAGTGTTGAGTCTCCTGGGTGAGTGATGTACGGGTTAGACTCCTTGGTGTGTTGCAGGAACGGGACTCGTGGGTGTAAGTTGCAGGGGTGAGACTTCTGAGTGCGTGTTTCGGGGGTGAGACTTCTGGGTGTGTGTTGCTGGGGTGAAATTCCTGTGTATGTGTTGCAGACGTGAAACTACGGAGCAGTATTAAAGGCAACAGAGTGTAGGGAGATTTATGATACATATAAACTTAACGTACATCCCCGTATAGTTGGTCAGATGAATTCGTCCGAAGTATACTGTGTGCTTATAAATCAGACCAGACTTACTTCCTTGGCGTATTAGTTAGCGCTCCTAACCATGACGCATTCACGGGCCGCCCAGGGTCGAGCGCACTGGTTCGAATCTTGGTTACGGCAGTTGGTCCACAATCAATCCGGCTGTTCATCCACCCCAAGGGGTTGGTCGATAAAATTGATACCTGGCTCAGGCGAGGATATACATATATAAATAAATAAATATATATATATAAGACTTGCCATCAGGCAAAGCTATCGCAGAGAGATCCCAGCAGGAGTTAACAGAAGACTTGTGTGAAATGCATGGTGTTCCCGAGTATAGGATGAAGAGGGGGTGGGTGTGTGACGGTATGCCAGCAACCAGATACATGTGCTTCCAGTTGCTTGTACATCTGTCTACGTACTATTCGTATAGGTAGCGGTGGTGCGAGTTTTCGAGAGATGTTTGTGATATCGCTGGTAGCAACAAGAAAGGACCTGACCGCTGGTAGACGAACAACTCGCACCTCAACATCGCACGGCTTCTTTTTAGATAAAATTCCTTGCTTCAGGCACCATGAATGGCGTTAACCAAGGGCAGCAGGTGGCTACGGCACGGGCTAGGGAGGAGGCTCTTACCGTAGCCGAGGGAGCGTCTCAGGGTCGACCACGCAATCACTCCTCCTGCTGCTGACTTGGGCTTTGTTGACATCGTGTCTGTCGTGGGAGGACAGAATGGTTTTCTTCGGACATGTATCCGTTTTCTATTGACCTTTTTCTTTTAATAATCAACATGGCACGGACGCAAGGCTTAATTTGAATTTCTCATGTGTTTTGCAGACCTGACTCCTTAAAGAGAAAGGTTACTGGTAGAGGGAAATCGACAGAAGACCAATAAGAATTCAGCAGCTTCGCTGTATGAGGAAGGAAGGTATATCGGTCAACAATGGTACGGCTGATGTCCACACAAACTACAGGGGGTAGCAGTCAGGTGTTTGCCCCGCGCGGGCTCACATCACACCCACACAGCTAACCAGAGCAGTAAAGGAAATAACAGCTTTAAAATAGTAAGGCAGAAGCAACGTCAGGGCGATGGAGGGGGACGGTTGAAGAGGTGGTGAAAGATAAAAAGGCAGAAGGATTTTGATTCCATTCTGGTTAAGGGAGGGAGTTGGAACAACAGTAAGCAGTCTACACCCAGCAGGGCGAACGAGCCTATGGTAGACATGGAATATCTGCACGCAGGAAAAATAACTGCGACGTCTATACAACACCCCAGCTTTTGGGACGCAGATTTTCCAGTGTTGATTATGGGGTCTGCAGGAACTACTGGGGTATACGTTATATTAATACCCAAACATGTTGATGTCATCACTAAGGTGAATGCTAATGTTTTAAAATTCATTTAAAGGAAATGAGGATCGGGAAGCATCGTTAAAAATTACGTTTTTCCAACCGGGTTACTCTTCTCGCATTCAAAGACGCTGCATCTGTACAAAAAAAAAAAGGGCACTCCTGTCTGTCTGTAATCAGTCCCCTGTAGTCAAGGCGACAAAGTTGCCAGTCGCGCAATAACCAACCCCCGAACATAGTTGCCAATAGTTCATCTATTTTCTCGGCAGGATATAAATAATGCTTTCTGGGACGATATAATTTCGGGAAAAAAGTTTAATGTTGAGCGAGAAGACTGTGCTGACAAAAATGGGAGGTTGAAGGAAAATAGCTTGGCAAGTGCTTCGCACCACTGAACAATGCTATCAGCCGTTCAGGATGTGCTGGCCAGGGAGGGAGGGAAGGTGTGGTAGTGATGAGGGAAGCTGTGGCTGTGGTGAAGGAAGGCGTGGCGGTAATGAAGGAAGTCTGATGAAGGTCCGAATCTTGCTGGTTTATCTGAATTATCGGCAGTGTATCGCGGGTCTGGTGACGTGCAGTTTCCTTAACGATAAAATTATTGATTACAATCACATTCTGATAATCATCTCAGAATAGACGAACATTGGCTCCTGACTTGACAAAAGGAACAGTTCAAAATCGAGGCCATATTAAGTATGGGTTGTATCGTCGTGTTCATGGAGCGTGATGTTCATTATTTCAAGTAGTTGTCGTTCCATGATCATTAGTTTTTTGTTTCTGTGCCGTGGACACCGGGCGTGCCCGCTGGGAATACAGCCGGAGTAAGTTATCATTCTACTATACTGCCGGACTTCACGTCCACTCTCTACAGAGGTACAGGTTACAGAAGACTGGCGTGTTTGGTATAATGTTGGTAATGGTTTGTGGCATAGTCAGCTGACTGGCTGTGTTATGTATATATACGTCAAATTCGAGATGGAAGAATGGAGAGAAAAGATTTAGAGTGATCGGGGTCTGAACATAGAGTGAATTGGAGCGATGAGGTATATTGGGGTAGACGTACTGTCATTGGACTGAACTAGGGCATGTGAAGCGTCCGGGGTAAGGCATGTAAAGGTCTATATGTCCTGGATGTGGATAGGGAGCTGTGGTTTCGGTACACTGCACATGGCAGCTAGAGAATGGATGTGAGCGAATGTGGCCTTTCTCAGTCTTTTCGTCTGTTCCTGGCGCTACCTTGTTAATGTAGGAAACGGCGATAATGTATGTGCGCGCACACACACACACACACACACTGCCCCTGGAGTCCCTTCTATTCTTACAAGGATCTTGCAGCGCTCAGGAAGCTAGCCACGTCCACCGGTCGGGAGCACAGGTGTTGTGTGTGCGTCTGTGTGCAGAGAGTGCAGAACAAGTGAGCAGTAAGTGGTCGGTGTTTTCTTTATGGTAGTCGCATCGTGGGTAGGAAGGACCGTTGGGTATGTCGGAGTCTGTTGTGTTGTGGTGATGGGTGATGTCCAGAGCGTAAGCGGGAGAGAGTGTGACTCATGTCTGTCTGGGGAGTGTGGTTTCTGATGGGTGTATGTCTGGTGGGTTGGAGATAAAAACGGAGTTGAGAGGTCAGTTGTTTAGTGCTCGTCGGGTTGTTTCAGTGTGTATGTTTTTTTTGTTTTTCCGGTGTTATATCTGTTGGGGTGAAGGGGAGGGGTGGGGGGGGGATCTGTGAGCAGAAGTTGCTGAAGTGTGAGGCAGGGGTAAGCCTTTTATCTCTACTTGGGAGATAGTGTTTAGTTATAGTGTAGATTGGGTGGGAGGGGTACAATACTGCAGTATAGATTTAGGTGCCAAGCACGTTAAGGTGGGGGTCTGTTATTCGGAAGATATTTGTTTCACTACGAGGGTGTTGAGTGTTTATGGGTTGCTAGAGAGCGAGTGGTTGTTTTGAGTACACTATTTTGGTTGGTTTACAGCTGTTTTATAATTGATTTTGAGAGGGGGGTGGCAGACAAAGAAGGTGAGGCATAGTTTAAAGTGGAGGGGATGATTATTTTCCGTATGTAGGTAAATAAAGAAATAAATAAATATATATATGTATATATATATATATATATATATATATATATATATATATATATATATATATATATATATATA
>JAYMFT010027567.1:0-16145 GCA_038088735.1 Panulirus argus
TTCTCAACTCCCTCTATATTTCAATTACGGCCCGGCCTTGATGTGGACTTTTGTCCGTGACTGGAGCCTTCAACATAGAAAAAAAAAATCTACTCCCTAGACTATTGCGTCCCCAGAGGTCGTGCTTTCTCTCTGTATCACCATATCTTCCTTGATAACTCTCTTCCTAGAGCGCTGTGTTTCTCTCTATACCATTCTCTGGTTCACTTTATCTTCCAGATTCACCGTGTCGCGCCTCCCGAGCATAAATAGCTCTGGTAAGTACTACTTTCACACACCCTGTTTTTTTACTACACGTCTAGAAAAGAACATAAGATATGGAAATTTAACTGACAGCTCATCAGAAGTCATGGAGGTTAAACTAGCCGATTCTGAGAAGATAAGAATGTCTCGTACATAAAAGTAAATATCATGAAACATGCAGGGCCAGAATAGTTATGCACAGTGCACCAAGTGACGACATTTGCAGCTCAGAATAATTGTGTCTGCCTAAGCATGTGTCGACACCAAAGGATACGATAGAGGAACTAGTGGCTACTGCTGGCAGGGGAAATAACAGCTGCAGATGAACGGGTGGTTGAGAGAGACATCGTAGCGTTTCATCAGAAGTGAAATGGGTGATGCGAACGACAAGCGCGGAGTTAATACCTGTTGTTGAGATGGAAGGTCATCAAGGGGAACATCAGTGCCGCTGTTCCTGCATCGCGTCCGAATTGATCAGAATTTCTCCCAAGGCCCTGGGCAGCTAGCATAACGGTGGCAGGATAACCAGTGACTCCTTCCTACTCAAGGATGTCGCGTTCCGTCCACTCACAGGTTCTGAACTATCCTTGCTTTTCGCTGGGTTAACACAGCACAGGTGAAGAATTCTTTGGTCTTCTTCGACTGCGCGTTTCCCTTAGATCTACATTCAGTATATCTTCATAGGACGTTGGCAAACATCAATGGAAACATAACGTGAGATGAGGCTTGAAAGTGGTGTGTGTCCTGGACAAAACAGTTCTATTCTGCGCCTACAGGAAGCGGCGCCACACACGGCTGCAGACTCGCCATCTGGAAGAACATAACACACCACTAGAAATGCTCCAACCAGAAATTTTGGAAGATCATTTCCGTGCGCTGGAGGGAGTATATATATATTTTTTTTCGAGCTCCTTTTTGACACTGAAATGAGCTGGCGTTATAAAATGAAGGTACGATAGTCTTGCATTTTCTTGAAATATTTTTATTTTACGTTGACTGAGAGAGCGTGGGCAACAGAGGCCTAATCAAGGCCATCTCATTAGCACTATATGCATATATATACCCTAGCTTGAGCCAGGTACCCATTTCATCGACCAACTCCTAAGGGTGGATGAACAGCTGGGTTGACTGTGGATTGACTGTCGCAGCCAAGACTCGAACCTATGCGCTCGACTCTTAGCGGCCCGTGAATGCGTCACGGCCAGTAACGCTAACCGCTACACCACGGAGAAGGAACCTTGCTTATCTTTGGGATAGTGACATCTTGTGCCATTTACAGGTACAGAGTCAAGGGCTTATGACAGCGAGGGAGGGCCCAGCATATGGATACTGCCCACTGGAGTAGAGATAACAATAATGGTGGTTTGTGATGGTGTGGGTGATAATGGTGACACTAGAGGGATGAAAGAGTGACGAGAGCATTGATGACGTTACTCTGTTAATGATGGTGCTAACGAAGGTGATGCTTATGGTGATACTAATGGCGACATCACTGAACGTATTGATGGTGATGGTCATCTGAATGTGAATATAACGATGGCATAGATGATAGTGTGATCGTGAATATGATGTTGGCGTTGATGTTTTTGATGGTGGTGATGATGATAATGATGAAGATACTGGTGAAAAATATGATGAAAATATTATTAGTCATGATGATAATGATACTGATGATGGCGATGCGATAGTGGTGGTGATAATGACGAGGATGATAAGTCGTGGCGGTGGTAAACGGTGAGGATAATAACTGGTGTTCGTGGCGGTGATTATGAGGTGGTATCTATAAAGTGTGACGTTCAAAGAAAAAAAATAATGGATTCATCTTAAGGAACTGTAAAGATGATTTTAATGATGCATCTCTCTCTCTCTCTCTCTCTCTCTCTCTCTCTCTCTCTCTCTCTCTCTCTCTCTCTCTCTCTCTCATTAAGAAGCATGCGTGGGTAACTACAGAAATAGGAGACCTGATACATAGCTGAAGTCAGTGCCAGATACACCCAGGGCAGATCATCATCTCGTGAAAGTGGCAGCAAAGGAAGACATTACTGTTCATTCTGCAAGACGTGTGGTGAGCTCCAGGACCCAGTGCTGTCTTTAAGGCAAAACGTCGTCGTTTGCTCTCGTACGTAATTGTAGGAACTCGTAGGTACTATTTACTTCAGTGTTAGGATGAGGTTGCTTACCGTGTATTGTCAAGATGTTCCTACTAGGTTTCTGTAACCGCCACAGGTGTAGTTTTGTAGTTCACTTTTTCCTCCTGAAATGTTTGCTCTTTGGTGCAGTTCTTAGTTATCAGGGGGCTGTTGCACCACGTGGCCCGGGAGGGAGGGAGGGAAAGGAGGGAAGGAACAAGAGAAGGAGGAGGAGGAGGAGAAAGGAAAATTGAAGCAGTATTGGAAAGATGGACAGAAAGGGTTTGGGTGCTTTTGAGTGTCTAAGTTGCTTGAAAGGGGATAAATAGGACAATATCACTGTTTTAATCATTCGCATTGTTATGCATTAAACTAGGAAGGTGATGATATCCAGTAGAAAATTATACTTCTTATGGATATTGAGATACAGTTCTGCTCACACGGTGGTGAGAGCACGGGTCGTGTGTGCTGGAGGGGCGGAGTGAAGACTGTTTTGTGGCGCCACACGCACAGCCAACCCGCCATCTTGTCGTCTGGAGGCGCGTCGCCACCACCTGGTTCCTCACCTTACCCTCTGTCTATGAACCTACGACCTCTATACCCTTCACTACCTACACACTTACGAAAGGCCTCCTTACCTTTTCCCTTCCAACAATTTCCACGTCTCCTTTTATATTTCTCGATTTTCATCTTTTAAGTATCTCTTTCTCTGGACTCTGGCCCCTCCCCTGATGACGTGGCATCGCGCTGGTCACCACACCTCCAACTCGAGAGTTCTGGTCGCGCCGTGAGTCTCGTCGTACCTTCTCAACACTGCAAGACGTCGCCAATAACCAGAAATGAAGAGCAGAACGTATTTGAAAGCGTTTATGAGAAAGAATATATTTGCATCCCAATATCTGCTTGTTTAATAGAACGTTTATGTTCAATAACGTGTTTTGTGGCAGCCAGTATTTGTGATAGATGAGTTCGTGTGCCGTTTTGGACACTAGAATTTTGTGAAAATGTTTCCAATAACGTTTGAGTAACCTACTGTGGCCAGAGCATGGCCACCCAGATGCTTCTGCTATCTACTTAGACCCTCTGTATGTTTCTGGTCAAAGCAATATTTCAACGTAAATTTAGGTTCAGAATGCTTGGTAGTTTTCTTTCTTCGCTGCCGACAAAGGTTAGTGAGGTGGGAGAGGAGCTGTGTTCTTCCCTACGACACCTCTTCTCTCTTGGCAGTCATCCCAGCAAGAACAATTACCACCGCAGTAAGATAAGGAAAACAGTACCACCAACTTAACAGGCAGACAAAACTCCATCCTAGCAAACAGTGACCGCCACCACCTCCACATTAGCAGACAGACAAAACTGCCGTCCGGCAGACAAGTCATTCTCATCAGCAGGTATCCACGGTCATCATCATTGCGACAAAATATATCAATGATGGAATACGAACAAGAATGTCTCAGCACCGAATCTCTGTCCTTAACACAGAGCCTGGTCGATGAAGTAACTGAGGCTAAAAAAGCATCAAAGTATCCATGAAGATACCAGAGCAGTAAAGCCACACTGACGTCTTAACTGAATAAAGTATACTACGCGCATTTAGGTAACTCTTTGGGTGGGTAACGAGAGTACAAATTACGTAAAGCTTCCACGTAACGATGAATGAAAATGACCCTGCAACTCACTGTGCTAGATTCTGAAAGGAATCTAATATCCAGAAGATGATTGGGAAGATGATGTCTTTTGCTAAGTGCTGCTGACCTCCTTGGAGTTTATCATCAGGATATGATTATTTTGTGTGATAATTTGATAAGTTTACAATATCAAATCATGTAATTACCCTCTACGTTTATGTATTCAAAACCTGTGAATGACATGTTTTTGGTTGGTAAAGGATTCAGTAGAGCTAACAAGTATAATAGTCCTCTATAAACGACTAAAGATTCAGTAATCTAACGTGTTTCCAGTTATCACTCACTAGCATCACGAGGCCCAGCTCTTAAGGGGAGGGTGTGCTGAGAAAGTCTTGGTTCTCCTTCACGCTCCTCGCTTCATAAGCCCATGCTTCATTCATTGCTTCATATCCCACCACTAACTACCGCATCCCCGTTGGGCAATCATCAACAACACAGACGGTCCGCTTGCCAGTAATATACGGAGTGTTTATCAACGAAAAATCAATATAAAGATGAGACCATCCAAAGCGCGTAACTTATTTCGTGCTAAATGCAAAGGAAATAGTAATATAAAGAAAAATGTATATAGATGAAAGGCAGTGTACGAGGAACTGTTGAGTGGGCTTGGAACGAGAGAAGGAATCCCTGTAGTTAGGTGTCTCGTCTTGCTGGAAGAGGCGTTGGGGGAATATATCAATATTTTATTGATTCTTTTTTTGGTATGTTCCTCACCTGGCGAGGTACTGTGGCCCTGAGCCGCTCCCACCTTGTGTCTCGGCTCGTCCTTTCCATCCCTCTTCCCTGTTCATTTCCTCGTTCCTATTTTCATCTTATTATCGCCTTCTTACAAACCCCAAACCCAACTACACCTCCACTCGCCTCCTCTGCTATTTGTCTCTACCGCACTCTTCTTCGGTCTCCATCCCAGCCTCGGTTCCTTCCTTCCTCCTAGGCCTCCTCTTTTTAAAATCCCTGGGTCATTCGTTTTCAATTTGATCAACAAGCACAAAATATTCTCATCTGGTGCTTGCCATGGAATTTCTGGTTATGTTTCAAGAGGGTTTGAGTGTTGATTCACTCGCTGTCGCAACACTCATGTGTGTGTTGACGTCCCATTACAGAAGAAAAAGTAGGATGTTTTTTAGCCAACACATTTCTGTAGCCTTCATTTTGTAGTTGCAGGTTAAGTATTACTGTTTGTGACCATCAAGCAGCCGTCTTTAGTTAGTTGGTCGTTAATTTTGGGCTAAACTTCGCCATCTGTAATCTACTCCACTCTATGTGCCCGACACGTCACCCTGACTGAAACTTCGCATGCTGTGTCGTGTATGTCGCTCTGTGTACATTTCAGTCGTTCCCTGTGGTCTTCCATGTTCCAGTCTTCGGTCCATTACGTTGGTACTTTATCTGTCCCAGACGTCTTTATCTGTAGTCTATATTTCCATATCTGTTGTCTCTGTGTCCTGCATCTCGTTGTGTATGGTTGACATAGCACTGTTTATTGCCTGCACGTCCCTTTCCATAGCATTTACGTTGTTTGCTGCACCCGACATCTCGTTCTTAGTGACTTTATCAAAACGCCTTAGGGTCTGCGAGAATTCGTGTACTGTCCCTGTCGGGCTTTCTTGTCTCTCGTTCCCTGTGGCCTATATTTTCGTCGGTACAGTCTGTTGGTCACTTTCTGTCGATTGTATGTCTTCTGACATATGTGTGATCTTTACAGTCTACCCTTCGTTTTCTGTAGTCTGCACGTCGTTCTCTATAATAGCATGGATGTAGTTTTTTATGTCTAAATTCTCTTTCCTGTTGCCTCTATGTCATGTCATGTAGCGTGAACTTAATTTTCTTATTTGAACGTCGTTGCTAGCACACTAAGCCGCACACTTTACCTACGTACGAGTCAATAATTCATTTGTCTAATGAAAAATAGCGTCATATCTTTGGAAGACTTTTTTGGTGGACAGCAGAGCTCTTGTGTATGAGAGAAACAAGGTTAATGTGACAGACCTTGTGCGTAGGAAAGACCTGTCGCATCAGACGGACCTGGTTCGCGAGACAGACCTGGCGCACAAGGCAAAGCTGCTGTACAAGGAAGACCAAATGCGTGAGATAGGCTCAGTACACGAGAGAGGCCTGGAGCATGAAGTGGATCTGGTCCACGAGACAGACCTCATGTTTAAGCGAACCCTGGTGTATACGACAGATCTGGGACACTAGAGACAGACGTGCCGTACGTGGGAAAGTACAAGGGACGGACCCGTAGTACACTTCTGATGCGGCCATTCACCCCCATTCACTCACTCCCTTCCCCCATTTATCACCACCGTCACCAGTTTGAGTAAAATCACCAACTTCCCTGGATTAAGAGCTCTTGATACCCCAATCACTGCAGCCAACCATTTCCTTGCCCTATCTGAATCGTTCCCTATTAGCAGTCTTACCCCCAGTTTTCCTAGCACCGTTAAGGAAGTCAGATCCAGCAATTATTTCATTTTCTTTTTTCTTTTACTTGGCCCCACTTTGCATGACCATAGCGTGTTTCCTTCACCATCAACAAGATCAACGGCAGTCATAGGGGAAGTTTCTTTCGTTGCTAAGTTAATTGTCTCTCCTTATTTACCTGTTTTCTTTGGTCTGACATTCAGTTTACTGCCGCTCCTTCACTGACATTCTTTAACCACACCAGGTCTGTCTTTGGGCTGTTGCATTTCGTGGTTACGTTCGCACATAGTTCCACCTCAACACATGTTGTAGAAGGCGAGAATTAGTGCTAGGCATCGAACTCGCTGCCGAACTCAGGCCATCGCCCAAGACCTGTCGGTTTGTTACTCACATCTCGCTAAAACAGAGTAGTTGTCGACCACCATCTTGGTGTGACGCTGCTACAGGCTTGGGAACTCAACAGACTGTCGAGCAGGTGACACGTCACATGGCGTAACGAGACGGTCCTTGTGACACGACAGGACTGTCTTCGTGTGTTGTGACAGGTCGTACACCCTACACTTACTCCCTCACAAGACTGACATGACTAGACAGCCCTCTCTGCTTGTACTATTCAGTCATCAACACACACAAGCTAAATTGATCATCTTTGTTGCCCACGTCTTGCATTCTCTTGCTGCCGGGTGAATATATCTGGCTGGCGGGTGACTTTGGATTATCTTAGTGTAGAAAGTTATGTTTTCTGGAGTATGAGTGGTCGGTAGGTGACACCAATGACTGGCAGAGAGGCTGGCAATCGCCATTCAGGGCCACCTTCGCCGGTACCACCATCTCTGATTGGCCGCCATTCGTGCTGAGGTTGAAAATAATCCTTAGAACTCTTTCGTGTTCGAGGCAAAATGAAAATATAAAAGAATATATGTTACGCGCCTCGTGGTTTTAACTTAGACCGATGTCGAAAGCTTCACTCACGTCCCTCGTCCTTCGTGACTACCAGGATACGTAAGCCATGGATCACTTGGCCATAAAGACGTGTCTTGCCGTGTCCAAACAACAATATTTGAGAGAAAAAGAAGGAGTATTAGCGTGATAGCGAGAACGCTGGACCATTTTGTGGTTGGCTGACGTCAACGCGCCCGAGACCAATGAACGCAGAGCTCTGTGACCACAGCTCAGGCAGGGCCTCCGACAGAATAACCAGACTGCGTTTTGCAGAACAGTAACAGCTTAAAGACTTGAAGTTCCTACATGGCGGATTTATATGACAAAATGAACAAAAAATTCAATGCAAGAGGGGTATAGGAACTGCCATTAAAAGAAAAAATGCCAAAGAAACAGTAGGGAGTTATGGGCATCAAGCCGCTACATACACGTACGACATTTTCCTTCCGTGAAAACACATTTCACATATGTTTACGATTGCTACAAAATGGCTTGGTGTGTGCGGGGTGGAAGACGGGCGGAGTGAAGGACGTCTTGTGGCGCCACACACACACACACACATCCCGCCCCGCCATCTTGTTGTCTGGGGGCGCGTCGCCACCACCTGGATGCCCTCACTCCCTCGTTCCACAAACCTGCGACTTATTCCTTCGACCTAAGTCGTCCACCTCTCACACCCCTTCGAAATATAACCGTCATTATGTAACATTCGCTTCTCTCTCTCTTCTGTTCTTGTCTCTCTGCCTTCCTTCGATTGGCGACTTCCTCCCCCGTAGCCCCTCCCCTGATGACGTGGCACTGTTACTCACCACACCTCCAACACAAGCGTGGTGGTGGTCGTCGTTATCAGCCCTGTTGTGAACCATCCTACGCGCTGCAGCTCTTGCCCCAAACCGACCGAAGAGAAATAGACATTGGGTATTGAAAAGAAAAAAATAGATATACTTAAAATCCTTAAATTCTATTACTATTTAGTTTATGTTTATTCAGTACTAAGTTACATGCTGTTCATTGCCTTGAAAGCATTAGTGTGCGTGGCATTATGAACCATGAAGAAAAAGAAAATCTATATTCCTCCCATTAAATTATCGGGGTCTCAACCTCCCTATACACACAGTCACATATGATCCCTAATCATCCCTAACACAGTCTGAGGACAGGTGAAATGTTGACTCTGATTCCAAGAGAAATGTGTACCTCTGACTGATTTAGTACCCATGTTTTTCTGCTGCTCAAGTATGGTTTGTGACGCTGAAGGAGAAGCCACTTAATCGACACAGTCCCTCGCTATGCCAGAATAAGGCAAAGCCACCACTACCATTATCGACCTCGGAGACACGCAAAAACTTCCTTCCAACAGACAGCCACCACCACTGACGCAGCAGACACCCAACCCAAAAACCAATCTGGCAAGAACCTGCCACACACCATCTTAGGAGAAAGCTACCACAATTACCAACTCAGCATTCATAATAAGACTGTTTCAACACTTTGAATCACCTCTCTGCTCTGTATAACTTAGCGACCAAAAGTGTAAAGGTCTCCAAGGCGTTAAGATCGCCTGACTAAAGCATATTTCAAGCATATTTCTTGGTTAAATTGTCAAGTGGATAGCTGTTCCTGCGTGGATATTTACACGCCGATTCACGTAATCTCCTTCACCCTCTTCTTAGTTGAATATCAAAGAGCAGTTTGTTGATGACTCAGTAAGACATACTTGGTGTAAAGGATGCACACTATGCACATGGCACACTTGGTATACAAGACAGACACAGAAGACGTGAACAAGGCTTGTGAAGAACTCCTTGGGTGGCCATTCGTACCTTCCCTTAATCGTTCCTCGTTTTCTTCGGCTTCAAAGCACCACATTGGGACCACACTAAATGGAGCTATATACCTTTATTCTTTTCTCCCTAATACCAACAGTGATCTAATTTGAGGCCAAAATCAGTCTCAAAACATGAAGATTTTCTAATTTTTTGAGGGCTCTTCTTTGGAAGATCCGTAGTATGTCCTCCAACAGGATTATATCGAAGCCACTGTCGGTGATATTTCCATTCGTAGCTAATTTCGCCATGATCCTTTTACTTTGTTTATGGAACCTACTCACACCAGCATTACCGACACCACTAGTACTGTTCGTGTGTATGATTTTCCCCTTCTTCAGTCACCCCCGTATCCCCGCAACAACGCTGACTATATTTATGTATGTGTGAATTTCGCTCGCCTCTTCCCTCACCACTTGCCTAACCATGTGTTTGTGAGAGACACTTTCAATGACCACACCTCCCAACCCACTGACTTTTGGCGCTCGCTATGGGCTGCTGATGTGATCTGACACACTTTTCAGCATGCAGTTTGATAACCCTGATACATAGTTTGCTGCAACTCGTACAATCCATCAGACCGTGGAAGAAAAACCTGGATGGTCAACATTCCGTTGACCGTCTACCACCGCCCAGCAACATATGATTCTTGTCGACTTGGTAAATCAGAATGGCTGCTGACCGCCATTTTGATTTGGCACTGCTGACAATCGGTCATTAGAATCTTGTATGGGTTGTGGTGGGTCGAGGGAGGACCTGCAGTTGCCTTATGTCTTGCAAGAACCAAATGACTAAAACAATCTGCATCCGCGGATTACCGCACTCGTTATCTTGTGAGATAAACTGTTCTAGCATGTTTCATGTAACTCTGCTCCCATTAGGTAATGGCTGGCGTTTGACTAAGTAATCCTGGCTAAAATCTTTGTAGCTCGGGTAAGAATGGTTGGCAGGTAACATCTATGTGATGGAGTCTTCCGGTAGTCGTCACTCAGAGCCACCACCATCTGCACCAACGACTCTGATTGGCTGCTATTTGCGTTAAAGCTGAGATCATCCCTGAATATCATTCACATTCACGGCAAGAGGAATACAGCGACAAAAGTTAGATTATTTATATTCTCGAGATGAATATCAAAAGTTTCGCTCACGTCCCTTTTTCTTCCCAACCACTTCAGCACGTAAGCCGTACATCTGTTGTTCATAGAGGTGTAATCTACAGTCCTCAGGCAATACTATATGAACGAAAACAAAATGTTAGCCTTTTTTCACGTCGTCGCCGGACCAGTTCGTGGTTGGCTGGCAGCAACGCACAGAGGACCAATGAGCGAGACGCTCTGTGACCGCAGTCTAAGGCCTCCGCCGGATTGAACAGGTTTCTGTTTTGTTGTTAACCTGCCGTATGTTTCAGGTGTCTTAATTTGATGAACTTAGGCTTCGCTGGCGACATCTTACCTATGTTGCGAAATCACCCAAGAAAATGAAATGTGATTTGAGGCTTTACATGTCGCACCGCAAAAGGTCCGACACAGACGAATGTCAGGCAGAGGCGCCTAGGTGTCTCAAACCAACCAATGGCACAACGCTTCACCCGCCTTGTGTCCCGCGTCCCTCTCCGTGATTTGGCTGTGACTTCGTTACTCAAAAATAGTTCGTACGAGTCTGTTTCAGACATTTATTCAGAAATAGTTTCACATTTGCAGGAAGACGAAAAACATGCAGGGGCTTTGAGTAGATTAGATTGATAATGGTATCATTATAGATAAAATCTTATAAATACCAATATGTGTGAATGATAAAGAAAATTTTTGGAGTTTCTTGAATGAGAGAAGCCGCTCAGCTTTTAAAGTACGTACAGTGACATCAAGAATATGACTTTCAGTTGTAGGGATGCAGCGAGAAGGTTCAGGGAAAAATTCAGCCCCCTCATGTATTCGGTTGGTCCCCATCCTCACACATTCATGTTTCCGGTAGTACCCAAGCCTCACTCTTCCATGTACCCTGCTGAATCGTAGCCCCCTTACCTCTGTGTACTCGAATGGATCCCAACCACACACTTTTCTACTTTATTATATTTGCGGAAATGTGGATGCGCTGTTCCATTCATGAGCACTAGTCCACCAAAGATAGTGTTGCGAGCCTAATGTCTAGCCTAAAGTTGATGGCGTTACTGAGGAAGATGGTAAGCCCGTTTTGTGAAGGTCTGTGTGATTATTAATACCTCTGATGTGCATATTCACTCCTTAACTCTGTAATAGAAGTAAAAAGAAAATTACATTCATGATTTAGTATGATAAATCTTCCTTGATTTTCTTTTTCTTTTACACTAAATTCTTGGGTCTACCAGATTATGAACGCAGGTCACCTCTCAAGACTCACACGAAGTTCGAGAATGTTAGTGTCGGGGTTCGGTCTGTATTACAGAAGTGTCAACCTTGTGTTATCTGCTTTTAGCTGTTCAGCTTACATCCCACACACCTGCACTCACCAGGTGTCCCGTCTCGGTTTTTGCTGGCATTGCCTTCCTACCTCCTCGGTTGCGGCGTAACCCAGGAGCAGGAGCGTGTGAAGCAGATTGTATCACTTAGGAGACAAGAAAATATTTTACACTGTGCTAGCGTCAGAACTGTCAGAAACTTTCCATTGTTAAGGCGCATGATTGAAGGTAATTTATGTAACTAAAGATAATCCTTTCTATTGATATATACATCAAGTGATAATGGATGCATTTTCGTAGAGTGTAAGATCTAGTCTTTATCAAGGCTGTTGGAAAGAGCATGAAATAGGGTTGGTATACTTGATGAAAATAGACACATTATAGTAAGGAAGGACTTAGAATGACGAGACAAAGCACATCTGGTGTAGCTACTGATGGGTAATGGCACACTCACTGAGGTGCTGAGTTGAGGTAGGTGTTAGTAAGCGAATACATAACTATTGTCGGTGCACACAGTGACAGGCTATGGTAAAGAAACTAAAGCCTTCGTGGTGAGGCAGGCTTACCGATAGTGCAACAAGACATGGTTGGTGTGGCCAGAGACGTTGAAGTGTCATTCCATGTTAGAAATCAGGGTGGTATGGCAAGACACAGTTAAGACGGTTGCATTAGATAGAATAGAGTCGTTGTGTGGCGCATCTTGCATCAGGACAGTGAGACGAAGTATCAAAAAGAAAGTGTGGTCAAAGATGGTGAAAAGTTGTATTGGAAGTAGGTAGGTGTCGTGGTGAGGAAAGTGTGTGGGAGGTGAGACACGGCGGCGGAGGCAGCTACTTGCTCTACCCTCCAACAGAGGAAGCCCTAGAATGGCCATGGTATATGAGGGACACGTATAATGGGAAGCCAAGGGGGAGGGACGGCGGAAGCGTTGAGCCGTACTACCTCTAGCAATTGGCTCCGGATCATCGCTGCGCATTTCGCCATCGGGTCCGAAGTCATCGGGGCGTGGGAGGAGGGTGTACGTGTGAGCGGCTTGGTAGGGGTCGATGGCTGTGCCAGTACGCCTTCAAAGGCTGAGGACTTAGAAATGAGGTCATGTGAAAGAATACATGGAGGGAAGGTGTAATGTGGTTCCTACGCTTTGCAGAATAAGGGCTGTACAGTGATGATTACGGCTGCTCCATCTTTAATCTGTAGGAGACGAGTTTCAGGTCCTGAAATGGGGCCTTTGACTCCGAGACTGTTTAGAAAATAAAACAAAACTTTGTCTTAAGACAAAATGAGAAAAATGGAATGACTGTTTTCTTAACCGATTGTTGAGAATTATAAATAAAAGAATACTTAAGGATAATTATACGGGAATATGTTGGGATGGGATATGTTTCAGTCCTTTACATATAATGAAAGCTTGAAGGAATTATTTGCTGAAAATAATCATGTGCTAACCGGACATTCTCATCAAAAGCAAATTAATGCAAACATTATAACAAAGTTTGTAAAAAACATTATCTTTTTCTTATAAATGCATTCTCAGAATTGAAATAAAAAAACCACAGATCAGCGTTTCAGAAAATATTTCAGTTCTTAAGAAAAAGAAAAATGCTGCTGGGAACGATTTTGACCTGTTGACAGTATTGATTATGCAAGGGCGTCTCCGAGCCCTTAGTAGCCGGGATTGATATCTACGCGTCGGCAGTACTCGTTGAGCGTGGCGGTATCTGCGCGTTGAGCTGAAGGCGACAAGCGTTCTTCCCAGGGTACCAATAAGGACGTTGATGTAACAAACATGTGAGTAATGTGTAGGCATAGGAGTAGTTATTATATGTGTGTGAATGGTCTGCAGGTGTAGGAACATTATTGATGTGATGAGGTATGGGAGTGAGGTGTAAAACTGTAGAAATAATATGATAGATGAGGTAATGGTGTGTTGGTGTGATGGCAGTGGATACGATGGATGTTTAAGTAATATGTAGGTTTGGAAACAAGGATGCCACATGCATGTAAGTGATGTTTGAGTATGTCAGCAATAATGTAAGAGTATGTAAGTGATATCAAAACGAAGTAACTTTAAATAGATAAGTATGAGAGATCTATGGGTGTGGAAACTGTGATGCAAGTGGTGTGTGAGTACTTAAATGTGTTGCAACATTAAGTTAAGAGGTGTATGAGTGGTGCGAGAGTGTGAGATCAATGATCTACCACGTATACTACCAGTGTTGCGTGGGTAGAGTGACAGTACCCCAGGTTTGCAGTTAGTGTATGATCACTGGGGCAGTAATCTTAATGGAGGGTGGCATATTGGACTAGGAAAGTATATAGGTGGTGGAAGGGTGTAAAAACGATGGTACAATAGGTGTGTAAATGTTCTGGGCTAATAAAAGAAAAAGATAGAGAAAAGGTAAGCAACTTCTAAGCCTCTTACTAATTTTGATATATACAGTGAGAGAGCAACGAGGCCAGCATCAGTTATAGCGCCGAAAAACGATAGAGGCTTTCGTAGCGGAGGTAATATAGATAACAGCGAGATATTGGTAGTTATAAAAGCAGCAGCATGACCAGTGACAGCACAGTCCTTTGCAAAGGTAAAATAATAGACCTGTAGTGGTATCAGCACACGTAAGAGGATCAATGAAATAAGCAGCATTTAAAATACCAACGGAAGAATTATTGACACTTAAAAGTAGCGCCAGTGTCAACATGAACACTAGTAAAGCATCAGCAACAACATGGTCAGTAGCGGCCACAGTAATAGCTTTGGCAACGCCGCCGGTACTCCCCAGCCGTAGGCACACCCACGCAGCGTTGTATTCCCGTTTTCTTGACTCCCAGTGACATGAATAACTCGGGGACGCTTCACGGTGTCCTTGCAATATCTCCACGACAGAAGAGGAGGCGTATACTCGGTGGCCTTGCATACAAAACCAAGAGTCTCACGGGGGCATTATTATCTTCCCTGTTGACAGGCTATAGCTATATAAAAAGTGTGGCGGGAAGACAGCCATGAGTGATGACGGTGGGCAAGCGCTGCAAGGACGTTAGCTCGGACCTGGGCCACGATACTTATCGGGGAATGTCAACACGGCCGCTCCTGGCATCCCGAGAAGGCCGGGAACGCTGATAAGATCTCTGGCCCTCATTAGATTTCTACGCTTATCCTTAAAATATCAAGGTAACTAATTTGATGGATGGCGACCGGGGGAAGTTTCAGACAAGGGCGTGGTCCGTTGGCATGTCTGTAGACTTGCGAAACTGACGCAGGCAAAAGATAATCAGTTTAATAAAGAGTGTAGAAAGCTGTAAGGTGGTAGAGAGAATACAGGGTATACTTGGATAAAGGTGGTGCTTGTGAAAGTAACTAAGATAAGTGGGAGAAACTACGATTATGTGAGAGAAAATCCCAAGAAACAAGGGTATATGGAAGAGAGATATGGGCTACTGTGTGTGTGTGTGTGTGTGTGCGTAAGAGAGCAATAGCGATGGTTTAGGATTAACGTGGGTGGGAGAGAGAGACGGTGGAGGTTGGCAAAGTGCCACCAAAGACAGTGATAGGCAAGAGAAGGGGTCAGATGGCGTGAAAGTAAATGATAACGCTTTGGCAAGGGTCACACACACACACACACACACAACTGATCTATCAAGAGGGTATCATGGTTCCATTTCCTGTAATTCAAGTTCATCTTGTATTACTTCCTAAATCTCTTATCAGTGACAAAAAACAAACCCGTCATCATATGAAAAGTTTTAGGAAGTAATAAGATGGAAGATGACAGTAATGATGGATATTTTCGTACAAGCTTCGGTTACGGAGTTAACAATATGTGTATTTCACGAGCTGCATAGAAAACGGAGCCGCCAGTATCATGTGTTGCGGATCAGTCCACAGATCACTTCGCCTGTTGCTTCTTGGATGTCTCTTATCTCCAGCAATATAACGTGATACGCTTAACATGGCCACTGAGAGATGTTATTTTTCAACTAAGCAGTCTCCCACAGCTGAGTACACTATCGAGGTAAAGATTTTGATACCATTGTATTTGGAGATATCTAATAGTTTCTGTTGTGTATTGTGAGAAAATATTCTACAGTCGTTGATTCACGGTGTCAAGGCAACTCGGTTGAGGCATGATTAGCATGCATTGTCATGATGATGTAGATAAGGATTATCTGTTTTTTTTTTTTCCACGGCCCATAAACACGATGTATACGAGTGTCTTCCTTGTGGTATCCACTAATGGGATCCCTACTTCCTCCCCATCTGCAGAAAACGATAGAAGTTATATGTTCTTAACTTTAGTAGGTCAAGCCACATTTTATCCCAGATGTCTTACAGAGGTTTTGTGTGTGTGTGTGTGTGTGTGAAGTCATAGTAGCAGTAATAATAACATATTAATAGTAATAATAATAATAATAATGACAATAATAGCAATAATAAAAATAATAATAATAATAATAATAATAA
>JAYMFT010027578.1:0-16145 GCA_038088735.1 Panulirus argus
TGATATATATATATATATATATATATATATATATATATATATATATATATATATATATACACACGTTAGATTCCCATGAAAATAGAACCAGTGACATTGTACATGATCCACGCAGAGTTTTGCAGTGAATTCATCTCTTCTGTGTGTGGAGAAAATAAAATCATAGAGTAACAGTTGCTATTTTTACACAGCCATGATTTTTACAGATTTTTCTTTTTTCAGACGGAAAAAATCTGAAAACTTTTACAGTCGCATTGAGAGCTGAGTAGCGTGTCACAATCATACGTCGCTGGATGTATTGCGGAAAAGTAATCTTGAAATCTAGCTTACGAGTACATATTACGGTCCACAGGAGACGGTTTAGTTGCAAAAGTAAATAAATGCAGAACAAGTCCCCCGTTGGAGTGTTGTTTACGAGGATGAGCTTCGTACACAAACACTCCTTTAGTTAATCTAATCTGAATGCGACAGTCACAGGTGACGGGTGGTCAGCTGATTAATCGTGATTATTTGAAGATTATCATAATCGGCTGATTGCTCGTACATAGGACGAGATCGTGCACTGTCCTGGTCGATCAATGTTGCCAGAAAAGATTTCAGATTGCCAAGAAAAGTCAATATCCATTCTTCTTATTACCCGAGATGAACAGCTGGGTTGACTGTGGACCGACTGTCACAACCAGGATTCGATCCTATGCGCTCGACCCTGTGTGTGTATATATATATATATATATATATATATATATATATATATATATATACAACATAAGCCAAAACTAAATGTATACAGGTTGTTTGCGTAAAAGTTAACTAATTAGAGAGAAAAATATTAGGTTTGTTTCCTACCCAGTAAATGTTTTGTTTACCTTATGCCTGCCTTAATTAGGGAAACTCGGTTATATATTTACAGCTGTGGACTCCAGAATCCACTGCGCCGTTTTAAGTCAAGAGAAGAATGGAAAAGTCATCATCCCAAAAGTAGAGTGTGTGTTATTTATCGATGGTGGTTTGTACATAAAAAGGGAAAGACATTGTTCAAAATGAAGTTTACTTCAGTAAACCACCTCCGTATCAAACCTCCTAATACACACACACACACACACACACATGAATACAAAATGTAATCATAAGACCCCTTTTATTTAGCTCACACAGCTTCAAGGCAGCGCTCCACTAAGGAGCAGGGAAGTAATGAACTCTTTTATACATGCGACACTGTTGAATGGATACGAGTCTTGTTAGGTCTTGAACGCAGAGGAGAGAGAGAAAGTGGATGTACTGAAAATGAAATGCCAGAGGATGATGTGTAATGTGAGCCAGGTTGACAGCATAAGGAATGACGTAGTCCGACTGAAAAGGATGAACAGCGCGTACTGAAATGGTTTGGTCATACGAAGAGGATGAGCGAAGAGAGTGCGACTTCAAAAATGATCTGTGCCAGAAGTGGAGGGAGCAAGGAAATGGCGAGGAACCGAGAAGGAAATGCAGGGAATAAGTAGATGAAGCTTTGGGGTACCGGGGCCTGAATATTCAAGAGAGTAAAAGGAGTGCACTGGATAGAATGAAGTGGATTGTTATGGTATATAGGGATGGGGCGAGGTAGGTGCTGTTAGTGAGCAGAACCAGGGAAGATGAACCATGCAATGGTCTGTGGGGCTTGGCTTTGAAAGGTAAGCTCCGATTTCGGTACATTACCCGTGACAGCTCGAGACAGACGGGACGAGTCAGTTTGTTCCTGATGAGATATCGCTGAGGCGGGTAAGGCAAATACGTAAGAAAAAGGTATGTTAAGCAAACACAGTAAACTACTTCAGACACAGCGAGTGCCTCTCCTTGACATCAGTAGCAAGCGAATGGAGGCAAACAATGGACTATCCACTACATTGGCCTCCAGTATCACGACCTCTGCCTGCAAAACTATATACTTCGGATACTCACATACGTCCAGGGGCTGTCAACAGGCTGCAACAGGGTTGGACTTACACTAGGTAAGGGAAGCAACGCCTCGATCCTGCGAGACTACTTCACAGTGTACTGTATTGGTTGATGGGAGAGTTGAGGAACCTATGGGATAACGAGGCAGGGTCTTGGTTCGCATTTGGATATGTTTCAAAGAATTTTCGTTGCTAAAAATATCTCTCCTCAATTTTATTCTGTTTGTCTAGAAACACTGCTCTCTATGAACCACAACTTTTTTTCTGGATTCTTATCTTTCCTTTTATGTAATCACCGTCTAGTATATAGACAATTTTCTCTCAAAAAACTAAGACTTGAATGGAAATGTCTTTATTCCATTGAAAAAATCTTAATATTCAGAGCTGATTCCCGTAGCACTATCACTCTTCCGAAAAATTCTCATCATTCCCGCAATATCTCTCATTCCCAAAGCACTTGTATATCCCATAATATCTCTTCCATGCGTCACTTTATACATTTTCCAAGATCATTATGCCCAGTAGGAAGATTCAATCACTCCGAGACAATTCTCTCACCTCAGAATATGCGACTTCCTCACGCTTCGAAAGGACCCAATGGTCTATTGCGGTTTGAATTCCATTGTATGCCTTTCAAAACGCCATATATACATTTTCCCCTCCGAAAAAAAAAAAAAAGAGAAAAATTCTATCTCCTTCCCCAGAAAACTTCATTTCCTCCTCTGCTGCGACATCTTATGTCTTCCTCAGCGTCCGGAACCTGACCTCGTGAATGAATAATGAAGGACACCCGGAAGACAGACTCCGTTCCAGCACGCTTCCACCGCACCGCTATGATCTATAAGACAATAAAGCATACTTGGGCTTTTCGAGGGTACATTGGTGACTTGTGGGAGAGAGAGGAAAAGTCGAGATCCTGCCAAGGTCACGTTCCTGGAGTCCAGAGCCTCAGACTCATAGAATTCTTATACGCAAAGTCCCTGTGAAAAATGAACACCCACTTCCGCACACGATGCGTTAAATATATAGGAATCTATTTCCTTTATTTACACGTATTTACGACCGATGTCCACGAAGAACTGTGCCTCATCAACTACAGAGCTGCCTGCTTCCCTGGAGTCGCTGGACCAATCCCTGATATTCTCAGCGCGCTTTTTTCTGGTGTACCTCTGTATACAAACGGATATCCTCTCTAAGAGTATTGCTATCTAGACAGGAGAAGCTTAATCTGTGCCTCAGTACCGCAAGTGAATGGAATATTTAGGATGCTTATGAGTGCAAATAATCCAAGAATAACTAGACTCGATATTTGGATTATAAACAGTGACAAAGTATCATCAAACATATGAATATTTATATGAAGGTCTGACAGGAGACTGTCATTCTATTGACCAATGCTCAACGCATTTGAGAGAGTGAGTGCGTGAGTGATAGAGTTACATAGATACACAGACCACACAGAACCTAAGGTCCTATTCAGGTGGTCTGCCCTTAACACGACCGAAAAGATGCAATTTTCTTAAAAGCAGTGGAAGAAAAGATTGCAAAGCAAAGGCTCTGCTGACACAGGACAGAGGAGAAAGGTGAGAGTGAATGAGAATAAAGATGTCTGTAGCAGGTTGATTACATTGTGAGTTTAAATGAAGAGAATCTGGAGGAGGTGGAGTGCTTTAGACACATGGGAGTGGATGAGGCAGAGTGTGGAGAGCAATGAGAGCTGAATTAAACCACAGGATGGGTGAGGGAGGACTATTCTCTTTGGCGCATTGCGTGTACTGAGAGGTCGTCGTGTGTGAAGATGATGGGTATGTTTGATGGCGCGGTAGTCACACGGTGTTGTATGGATGCGAGTCTTGGGCCTTACCTGCAAAGGGAACGGAAGGAGGTGGATGCGCTAGGAATGAAATGCCTGAGGATGATGTGTGGTGTGAAGAGAGTTAATCGTCCAAGGAATGACAGTGTAAGACGCGCTAGTAAGCAGAGTATGACTGGGAGGACTGAAGAGTGTGTGTGTGTTTGAATAGTTTGGACATATGGAGAGGATGACTGAAGAGAGATTGACGTAGAGGATGTGCGGGTTGGAAGTGAAAGGAGCCACAGGAAGAGGCAGAGAGAAAAGATGTAAAGATGGACTGAAAGAGGCTTTTGAGTTGTTGGGGGCCTGAACATGCATGAGGGTGAGAGGCGTCCCTAGAAAAGAAAGAAATGGAGCTACTTGGTATACAGCGGGCGACGTGCTGTCAGTGGGCTGAACCAAAAACAACGTAGTAGTCGAGGGAAATAAGGAAAAAGGTCGGTAGACTTCAAGTGATGTAAACATATTGAGGTCGTTTTCCGTCTATTCCTGGCGCTACCTCGCCTACAAGGGAAGCAGCAAGCAAGTATGATATACATGCTGCTTGCCAGTATATCAAACTATCCACCAGTTCATCAACTCGGTAACTGATTCTCTTTTTCTTTCTCCATCTTCATAATTTCTTTGCGTCTCTTAAGGCTTCATTCAAGGTCTTGTCTCGCTCGGAAATCTTGATACGAAAACAACATTCTCTTCAGGAAATACTGGATTACACCCCACCCCAGAGATAACGGTAAACTCTAGTGAAAAAAAAATTTTATGAGATATTCTTTCTTAAAAAAGAAAAATATTGTAGAACTTTATTGAAATACAGGATTACAGATATCAACAGGCGTTGTATGTTAGTTTTCAAAGGGGACAGTTATCTAATGGATCGCCCTGTCCGTCCTATACGATTCCTAATGTAGGTGAAAAGGTGAACGAGCAGGGAGGTCATACAGAAAAAAAAATATGGTCCTTGAGATTTGTTCAGGACTAGCGGGGTGTCAGGTAGGGATGGGTGAGGGAGAGGCACAAGACCAGGTAGGCCAACATAACCCAGTGATAATACGTTTATCAGACTAGGTAGTCCAACATGACACTGCGATACGTTTATAAGTGTTTGATATCACTAGCGTAGAACGCAAAAGCAGGTCTTGTCAAATAACGTCTATTTTTCTTGCCTCTGTCCCTAATTTTTCTAAAGCTTCACGTTTGGTAGGTACAAAATCATTGCGCCTCACTCACAGCAAATACCCTGACATAAATAGCTGGAGAAATATTGTTTCATCAACAACTTGAGCAAGTTAGATATGAGAACGGTGTATAAAAGTATACTGTTTGATAAATATTCTAATAACAATAATAAAGATGCAATATTTCTGCAATCCCTGTTGAGCTTTTGCAGTGATGCAATCTCTCTCTCCAAGAGTAAAGTCAGTAAAGAAATTCAGCAACAGTAGATAGCAGCAGTGTGGTCGAGAGAGAGAGATATCTCTACCGTATTGCTCCCCTTAACCTTCCGTGGAAAATTGATGGCGCCATTCCCTTTTACGTGATCTTATGTTACAATGAAGGAATATACTGTGTACTTTACTAAGTTTATGGTATGAGTTACAGATAGCACAGAAGAGCGAGGAATAAGATTTACAGTCTGTCGAGATGCCCGTTTGATATAGAAAGAAACCTCAGCATTAATGGTTACCTTTGCCCGGGCTTAATGATTAACTCTCACACCATAAGAGAGCTGGCTCACCTGACCGTCACTGCGTTATACGTGACATGACAGTCAACAGCAACAGCTGACTGCTTGCATTTATACCAGTCATTTCAGACAGCCTAGCCACTCCTTGCATCAACACGCTCAAATTTCTCTGAAATCCGTTTTCTTCCGTCAAAGCAGAAGAAAGAAAGAAATGTCGTTCTCTTAAGATTTATCCAGAGTTCATTTCTCAAGTGTTGAATGGAGCTAAATATCAGTGGAAATAAACCTTCGCTGGCATCAACTGCTCTCACAGAAATCATTAAGTTAGACATGTCCGAAAAAAGTAATTTGCTATTTTTCATACCCATTCGCTAAGCTTGTCTTCCTCTATTTTTCAAATCGAGAACATCTAATGTTTTAAAACAATGAGCTGCTGTTTCAAGGCTTCTTTAATTTCGGGGTTTCCTTTTTCTGTCTCTAAAACATTCCACCTGGCGAGGATATTCTGAATGTTGGGAGTTGAATTACAGTTTGAAAATGTGCGGAGGGTGTACAACATGTGTGTTTCTCAGTGGGGGGGAATATTCATACATCAGGTTGGTTAATGAAGTGGGGTAGAAAATATATCCAAAACTTGTTAATGTTTTATAGTTATAATATAATAGAGAGTATACGAAATACTGCCAACGTATATAATGAACTCTACTCACTATGTTGGTCTCTTTTTCTTTTGCATAAACTGACACAGATTGAATGGCTAACAGCAGTATGTATACATAAATTCCAAGACCTCACTAATTCTTTCAAGGGCCACATGCATAGTGAGGGTGTATGTGGTCTTATCTTTTAACACCGGAAGAAGGTGTTAAGTATTTTTCGGTTGGTGGATGTTGTAGCTTGGCGTTGATGACCTTAATGACCCTGGCAGGTGATTAAGTCTAATTCCCAAACAACTGATCAACTTCTACTCCAGTCTGTATTACGAGTCGCATTTTCTCTTTGACAGCAATGAACGGAGGAGCGCAAGACAGTGTTGACCAGCCTCCTGCTTTTAAACTTCAATATTCACAAAGTACTGGTAAAAGTTGCAAGATGTGTAGGCTTAGCAATAACTCCAGAACTGTAGCAACTTGTCAGAGGAGCGAGTGTGCACTGGGTAAGGAGAGAAAGCCTTTTAAAGTCTCTGATGTTAGCGTGTATATCAATGTGTGGGGGGAAGTGGTCACAAATATAATGACCTGAGGACGAGAGCGTCTGTTACGCTATATGAGAATTATAAACGCGAGTAACAATCCTGTAAAAATATTACTAGAGGGTTACAAACTTCCATGTTATATGTATCATAAAGTATACGATAAGATTGCGATTGGTCCTGTGAAAAAGGATTTCTGAACCCTTTGTGTGGAAGGAGCAAAGAGGATCCGGGGAAACAAGATGCAGCGTAGATCAAAATGAGTTCAACGGAGATGGAATGCATTCCATGTACTGTTTATGTACTTAGATCAAAATTATGACCCAAGAGAACACAAGGTAAATGAGAAAAAGTTCTGATCGCTTGTTCGATTCAATACTACCGGATGCTATCAAGAACTCCGGGAGAAGAAGTGACAGGCGTGTGAAAGAGGGTTCGATTGTTACGAGAATGAGTGATTTGAAACAAATGCAAGCTAGTGACGGGACTCCCAGATTTCTACATGACTGATCTTCCCTTTCTTATGAACAGAGCTATATAAGATCTCGGGAGTGTGATGCGATATTTGTGTGCGAGGCTGAACAATGGTATATAGCGCTACAGATATATTTCAGGAGAGAGTTGATAAATATTTTGTTTAAAAAAAGCGACTGACGTTATTTGCGCCTCCTCAGCTATATGAGAAGATGCCAGGTCTTTCTTTTTTGTAAAATCTGTATTATTATTGTTCTCCTACCACACTAATCCATGAGATTCCATTCTCTTCCACTATCACAAACGGGCTCGATAGGACCCAGTGTTCTGTTGCTGTTTGAACTCGTATGTATTTGTAGACCGGTATTATTATCTGGTAATTATCACACGTATTCTCAAGGTGAAAACCCTTCTGTCTGCCTGAGTGACGACATAAGCTGGCCAGAGTAACACATGACGTGCATGTCGAGTGCAAGATAAGGGTTCTGAGAGTAGATGTTAAGGCTTAAAAACGTCCTTTCCGAAGCCCTCAACAGGTTTCCTGAGTAAGAGAAGAGCTCCATCTTAGGTTTGTGAGGTCCGTCGAGGCTTCCTTATGACTGCCAGTTCGTACTTTCCATCGTGTTCTCTGCCTCCAGGGAGACGCGTCGCTAAGACTAAGCAAACGATCCTTTTTGGGGGGTTACGCAAAGCCTTGTCAGTCAGTGTAACACACCATTGTTCATGGCGAAGACTTGGACAAAGAGAATTTGGGAATTCTCCGAGCGAAGATCAGTACTGATGGTGGACGGAAAGTAGTAGCTGAGAGTAAAGTAATCCTAAGGAAGACTTGCATGTTACTGAGAACACTTATGAGAGGGAAGAAGTTAAGCGTAAAAAAAGTGTACCGAGAGCGAACGTGATGGAGTATATATATTCGTCACTGCTTAGTTTTCCTCTGTCAGTCTTCACCCGTCAGTCTTCCCCTGTCACTTTTCCCCCCTGTCAGTCCTCCGCCGTCAATCTTCCTCTGTCGGTACTTACCCGTCACTCTCCATCCTCCATACACACTCCTCGTCACCCAAGAAGAGAATAATATAACCTATCTCTTTAACCGTCCGTTTTCTGTCTCTCTCCAAAATAAGGCAGTATTTCAGGGTAGGCTCCTCTTTTCTCTCCTGGATATTTCACAGTAACACGGCACCCTTTCCTCCCAGCGGATCGCGTATACAGAGAATCAACGACGAGTTTTCTCTAATTTCGGGTCTCTTGGCCTGAAGCCCACAGAAGAACCTGTCGTGCGCGGTCATTCAACTGAATTATTTCAGTCCCGATATGGAATTCGAGTCTCCCGTGTTGGGTAAATAATCTTGCATGCCATAGCAACCCTCAGCTTGGTTCTCGGGTTAGATTATCATTACTACGGAAAAAAAGGTAAAGACATGGTGTTCAGGACAACGATCTCTCTTGAGATACCAGTGGTTATTTTTCCTTTTTTTTTTTTTTTCTTTCAAAATCGTGATGGTTAGTCTGAGCTTCATCTATACTGATGTGTTTTGTACCGTTTTGTAATTTACGGGAACTATTCCATCTCGAAGACCCTCGTGGTTAATACACGGCTCCTGTAGTCTCTCTGTACTCCCTTGCTCTCAGAAGCAGACAGGCCAGTTCCTTGTAATACGATGGTTGACTATAATGGTCTTCACCAGATCTTCTCACATCCGCCTCTTAGCATCGAACCAGCAAGGCGGGCGTCTCCAGTTCCTATACAAAACCCACATGTGACTGACACCTTCCTCGATTTTCGAAATAGTTATTCACTACACTGCTCTTGCAAGGAGACCTGTCTGTCTCTCCCTTCTTTCTCTTCTGCGATAGTGTAACCATGTGTTCAAAACGACGTACAGTCTCCAAAAAAATTATCTTCCCCCGGGCCTGAAGTGTCTAATAATCCGCAACTCGCCGACTGAGATTAAATATTAACTTCGCTGCCACCCTGATGCAGTTTACAACTGCATCAGGGTGGCAGCAAAGTCAAGTGTCAATCTCAGTCTGCCGGCTGCAGAATATTAGAAACTTCACGCCCGGGGGGCCCGATACTTTTTTAGGAGACTGTACATATATCATACTGGAAGCGTAACATATGCGAAGATATAAAGGTTTTCAACAGGGCTTATAGTATCGCAACACGAAGCCAAGCCAAACAAGTCATAACACTATGCTACGAAATGACAAAAATCCTCCATTACAGGCTTTTCAAAACCGTAATCTAAATCAAACCTTTCTGTCCAAAAGCGATCTCATTTTTTTTCTGTGAAACAGCAAGATTCAAAACCTGCCATATTCTCAGACGCTATGTTCTCACCACTACAATTTACTACAAGATGGAGTAAATCTCCATGACTCTATCTTTGATAAAAAAGAAAATAAAACATCCAAATATTCAACTCCTTCGAGGAAATCTCTCAATCCTCCTTTTTGAACCATATTTACCAACAGTACTTTGCCCACTCTCAACTACCTTCATTCCGCCAAAGCTACCATTCCAGATGTTGTTCCTCTTTAAACTGTGAAGGAATTTTTCCCCGACCTGTTCCTAAAGAATTATGTATTCCTTTCTCTTCTAAAAACTACATGATGTACACTCTGTTCGTTTCAATCAAACCAAACACCAATGCTCCTCAAATCTCTTGCTTCTAAAATTCATAGACACATTGGCAAATAAAATATACAACCTCACAAAAAAGAAGAAACGAAAATTCGACACACAGTAAATGCGTTTTGCTCAGACCATTCTGTTTCTTTCTCAAAAAACTCCGACAGCTCTTGATGACAGTCGTATGCCTTTTTCCTCCATACTTTATCTTCAGAGCTTTATCTTTGGAAAACTCTTGCATAAAAAAAAACATCAAACTAATTCATCTTTATGTGCATACTTTCCGATGCTAATTTCTTGGATGCCCCATTTTTTTGCCTGACGTTTGAACCCAAGCTGTTTAAATACATTCAATATTCTCAAAATCTTGGAGTTCCCCAAGGTTCGTACCTATAACATACTGTATTTCTTTATATACAGAAACTAAAGGCTTTATAAATCAAATGCACAACGACACTACTTTTTACAAATGACACAGTGCCATTGTAGTACCACAGATACGTTTAAGAACAGACATGATAAAAATTATGCTTTAAATCCAAGACTGACATAATTTGCTCCAATTTAGCTACATGAAAAGTATATCTATATCTATATATATATATATATATATATATATATATATATATATATATATATGCTTATCTTTAATATGTACGTATTTCCACTCTTACCACACTGATCTATTATACTCCTGTCTCTTCCACTACCACAAAACAGCCTCAAAGATACCAAGTGCTCTGTTGCTGTTTGAATTCCTTTGCATTCCTCTGCAAGAATTTCTTTACCCGCTCTTCCCACCAGGATTCCACATCTTCACCTGAAAGATCGCTAAAAGCTTTGGCTTCATCATTCGTGATCACAGATCGGGCACATACTAGTAGGGTGGAGGACTCTCCAATACTAAAACATACAATACATCAGAAACTCACGCATCAACCAACCATTCCAATTCAAACGGATCCATTGTCAACCACCTCTCGTCTTCCAGCACAAACTCGGCTGAGATTAAGTAAAAAGAAGCTCGGCCGAAACCAAACGCATCTATGAACTTTCTCAAGAACTTCGACAAATGTCTTCTTTCCTCTTCGGGCCTGCCTGTATATCTTCCTTAACAGTGTCTTCTTGACAAAATCCATCCTCAAAAGGGATAGTACTCACAAGAATTTTAGGGACAGGAGAGAGAGAGAGCGAGAGAGAGAGAGAGAGAGAGAGAGTCCAAAACTCCGTTGCCCCCCCTTGACAAAATCCAGTTGAAGGCTTCACTTCATCCTAAAGTTCCTGCTCTTATCTTCACTGCCTAGTTTCCCCGAGTGCCCTCCTCACATTGCACCTTCTCATCCCTTAGTCTCTCTCTCTCTCTCTCTCTGTAGTAAACGTTTTAATGATATTCATCACTTTTTTCACTTCTCTTAAGCTACACTTTCTTTTCTTTTTCTTTCTTTTACATTCTTACGTCTGTTGTGCACCGCTCGACCTCATTATCTCTTGGTTTCTTACCATCTGTGTAACACTAAAGCTCGTGATATCTCATTACTCATTTTCCTCAGCTGTAGCCTGTATACCCTCCTTCCCTCCCTCATTGTACCTGCCTTCTGATATATCTATAACCAACAACTTTACTGAAGTTAATGATAAACAAAAAAACAGTTGTTAATTTCCCTTACGGGTGCGTTTTGTTTACAAGTGTGTCACACTGTAAGCGCGTCGTTATGAGCGTGTTGCACCCGCCTTTTCTCTCTCTTCTGAACATGACAATAGAGATGGTGAGTCAGGTCATTTTCGTATCATACCAGCGTCTTCTGAGGTCGCCTTTGTTGTTTCTGAAGCGCACAGCTTAATGAAAAGTAATGAGACGTTGCTTGCATTTTACAAGACAATATATATATATATATATATATATATATATATATATATATATATATAATGGTTACCCCAGACCCAATTTCTATTAAGGGACCTCTTTCTAAAGACTCAACTGTGGCTCAAGGATGCCCTACATCCAGCAGCTGGGAAACGTAGACTCCTCTTCGACGAGATTGTAACCTCAGTGAATACAGCCTCGCCAACGGTGACCTACGTCAAACAGGCGGAGTCCGGTAACGCCTGCATGTGTGAAGTTACACGCTAACAACAGAAAATGGTTGGGTATTCGTTTAAGGAAAATGGTTGACGTGAGAGAGAACGAATTCTTCCTAACAGAGCAATGCGTTTGCATTCCCTTGTTCGTCCCTTCACCAAACATAGCCATCCTGTGATGAAACAAAGGACAGCACACACACACACACACCTTACTCGACCCAGGGAAATGCGTCGTGTAAAGAGAAACAGAAAGCTCTGTTTACTCCGTCACTGTTTGTCTAGTTTAAAAGTAATCATTCTCCTGTTTAAAGGATTTAATTGGTGTGTCTCAAAACAAATACCCTCCGCATTTAAGTCGTCTCTTGTAATTAGTCCCTTGTTTGGAGGGTTTTAAACAACAAAAGGATGTGAAAATAAGGACATTTTTTTTTAGATTTCTATCAGTTTGTTATTTCTTTCCTTTCTAAAGTCCAATTGATAAAAGAAATCTTCTAAAATCTAATCTTTCTTTCAAAGATTTAAACTCCCACAGAAATCCAACACATCCTTTCGATTCGAGACGTTTCTTAACCCTATATCTCTCAGTACTTTTACGACAAGGAATCGAGTCGCCCTTCCTCATCTCAAGCACTCTCCAGCTGGATTCATTAACACCTCAGGCATCTGCAAGATCTCTCTCTCTCTCTCTCTCTCTCTCTCTCTCCTTTTCCCGAGAGTCCTTCTTCTCTCCTCAGCGTCACTGGACACGTCGTCGTCGTCGTCGCTACACTGCCCCCCCGCCTCCCCCCCTCCTCAAAGAACAACACCCCGTCAACAATTTTACGAACACATCCACGCATCGCAGCAGCAGGGGAAGCGATACGAACCTCTCGAACGCAGTGCGGTGGCGCGAGCGACCTCTGAGCGCACACGACTGCGCCACCCACGAACGAGTATGACTGGTGTGCGCGACCCTTTGACCTGACCCCAATATTCCTGAGGATCGGATCGTCGTACTCAGGAATCGGACCGTTGCTCTTCAGGTATTAAGACCCGTGAATTAAGATGAATAATCGGGTGGAGTTGCCGGGTCGTATACGTTTTTCTTTTCGCGTGAATATGGCTTTGAATAAGTACTCTCGACCCTTGAATAAGTACTCTCGACCCTTTGAGAGGAACTCGTATTGGAAGCTGGCCTTCCAGAATGCCCAACCTTTGCGTTAAGGCTCTAATATATATGGAGGCAATGGGGTTTGAGTTTGAGCCGCGAGACACGGGAGTCGAGAGGATTTTCGAAGCGTATCGAAGCCTGAAGGATTGATTTCTCGAACTCGGTGATGGAACAGCTGTCTTGCGTAGTACAGGATTCTCTCTTTATTGAGGCTACTTTTCTGATGAAAATGATGAAGCCGGGAAAAGAACACGGGGAACCAAGGTTCATCTTCCCCCGAGATGGATTCTGATCAGATTTTCAAGATTTTCATGCCACAATGGCAGAAAAAATTCGAGTTCTGTAAAGCATATATATATATATATATATATATATATATATATATATATATATATATATATATATATATGTTAGTCTTCCTGTGCAATCCACTCTGTTCTCTATAAAGCTCCTCCTCTGTTTGAAATGAAAAATGTTGTTGGTCTATCTGTTCTATAGAGAATTTTTCCTCAATCGCAGATTTATTGTTTATTTGATGGACTTTCCTCCTCGAGCTAAAAGATATGAACGATACGTATGACTGGAATACAGTCTGAATGGAACGAAAGGAAAAAGTCGCCCGGTTGTAATCGAATGTGAACAACTGTCTCCCTGGGTGACAGAAAAGTAATCGTTGCAAGCGCCTTTGGTAGCACCCGTCTCCTTTGGCTTTACATTCGTCTCTAAGTTGGATTGAAAAAAACCTGACGTAACATGAGGAGTGAAGAGGATTAAGGAGGATGAACTCGTCTGATACAATCACTGTTTCCAGAGGAGAAATGTGGAAACGGACTCCAGGTACCACGACATTTATAGAGTTTATGAGTGAAGCCGAAGATTGTAAGAGTGGAGGAAAATGCTTTGAGACCTTTCTAAATGAAAATGGAGAACGCAAGAGTGAGGAAAATGCTTTGAAACATTTCTAAATGAAGATTAAGTCTTAAAAGCATAACTGTAAGTTGGTCTGTTGAGCATCGACATCACGAAATAATTGGATCCGTAGGTCACAAACAGCAGAAGTGACCTGTTCTCGGACAAGTGTATTGTTGCCATGAGAGGAGAGACACTTGAGACTGGCTGACTGAGAAACGTCATCAGAAATTACCTGAAGCTGTGTAAGACCCACAATCTACCCCCAACCCATCACTCAGAATTACATTATCTGAGACCGAACATCCGAGCATCATTATCTTCATAAATCCAATAATTACCTTCTTCATTTAAGTCCCTGTATCATCCCTCTTTTGCCTTCTTGCTGTGAGGCAGAGTTACTGACATACAGAACAACATTTAGTTCATATTCTTCCCCTATTGTCTCCACAGCAGCTGTCTCTTCTCTTACCCACTACCTACATGATGAGGAACATGTGTCTGAAGAAGGGCTGATACTTGTCGAACGCTCATACATCCAGTAAATCTTAGCAGACTGCTCTCTCCTTCATACTTCAGGATTCGTTGTCTCTCTGAATGCAGATCCTCCTCATTAACATTATAGACTCACAGCGGGCAAACTGGACGCTCTGCGCTTATTCCAGACATTATTCTACATCATCCCTCAGGCGCTCAGACTAATGAGAAACGGCTGGATTGCAAAAATGTAAAACATTTCATTCCAGATTTCCTGGAGAGTTTAAGGGACGCTTCTTCCTTGTCGATACATACTGTGCCAACAAGATGAAACGTTCAACTCGGTTGTTATGCAGCTCTTAGGATTTCGTATTGCAATCCCAATCCTTTCTATCTTGCATAGATAATTAGGTTACTCCCTTGTATGCTGACGGGGAACCGACATTATGGGTTGTGATGGTTTTACAAGGTTGTCGTTGACAGAAAAGGTGGGTGAAAGCGAGTCAGAGAGTCTCCCCCCTCCCCCCTTTTCCTTCCACCTGCTCTGTGATAATTCCTCCCTGCTTGAGGGAAAAAGGACTTCGCCTCATTCTAAGTAAAACAAGTGCTCACGAGTTCCTATCCATAGCTACGAGAGCACAAATCTAGCTTTAGGTAGCTTGCTGGATCGAGATTGTCCAAGATTTTTGAAAATTCTGAAGACATTTTACTTAGTCACCTCATAACCTCTTTCTTAAGCTAAAAATGGCTTCTGTCGTCTCGCCAGCCCTGACAGGATTTGCCCCACAGTTCAGGAATCATCTTGATTACAGGCCGTTGTACTCTCTCCATCCCATCTATTTCTATTTTTAAAGAAGGGCGAACGAAATTTGAACACATTATTCAAGGCAGGGACGCATCAGAGAGCTGTCAAAAGCGAGACTCACTTCCTCAATCGACAGCTATGAATCAGAATTTTGTTCGCCTTCTTTAAACTGCTGCTTTGCATGCGGACTAGGCTTCAGGTCACCAGAGATTATCAGACTTACCATCTTTTTCCTCATTTACGTTTTGCAAGCTCAGCAGAATTCATACCGTAACTTGCCTTCTCGTTTTTTTGAACCGATGCGTCAAACTTTGCATTTCTCGAATGAAACTCAAATTTGCTACTTGTGAGACAAGTCCTCCTGACATTCCTTCACAACTGATCTCAATAGATCATATCTAGGTACACTACCTCACGCTTCCTATACAAATAATTCTTTCATTTCACCCACAGTGGTTGAGGATTAGCTACTAGCCAGATAGTCAGTCACCTCTATTCTCTCTCTCTCTCTCACCTACTCATTCCAAACCCTTTCATTTCTGATCGAGCAACACCTTCTAATCCCAAAGTCTTGCCGCGATGCGATCTCCAGTCCCTTAAGACAACAAAGGAATCATTCAACATTCAAATGCTGCTCGCTGTTTTCCCCTATCTCACCTCGACCCAAATCTTGTCTCCTCTTTCAGTGTCTCTTCTCTCGGAAAACATAAGAATTCCGGACTAGGTTTGCGTCTTACGGGTTTTTCCTTTCTCGTAAAATCCTATTCATAAACTTTTATGTTTACGTCAGAATTTCCATACATATATATTGATGAGATATCTTACTTTCCAAAACCTTTTCCCTGCACTTTGAAAATGCAATCTCTCTCTCTCTCTCTCTCTCTCTCTCTCAACTCCACCCACCTTTCAAAGTCCACCCCTCCTCGCTACCCAAATTCCACGCAATCT
>JAYMFT010027599.1:0-16143 GCA_038088735.1 Panulirus argus
CCCTACCAAACGTCCTCCCCCCACCACACGTCCTCCCCCCACCACACGTCCTCTTCCCCACCAGACGTCCTCCTCCCCACCAGAAGTCCTCTTCCCACCAGACGTCCTCCTCCCCACCAGAAGTCCTCTTCCCACCAGACGTCCTCTTCCCACCAGACGTCCTCTTCCCACCAGACGTCCTCCCCCCACCAGACGTCCTCTTCCCCATCAGACGTCCTCCTCCCCACCAGAAGTCCTCTTCCCACCAGACGTCCTCCTCCCCACCAAAGTCCTCTTCCCACCAGACGTTCTCTTCCCAACAGACGTCCCTCTCCCCAACAGACGTCCCCCTCTCCCAGATGTTCCCTTCTCCATCAGCTGTCACCCTCCCTACCAGACATCTCTCTTCATCACGAGTCCTTCCCCACCACCCGTCATCATACCCCCCCACCCCACCCCTGCCAGGGCGTCCTCTTTCCACCAAAAGTTCGCCTCCCCACTCCTACCTCCCCACCACCAGACATCTGCCTCTCCATTCCTGACTCCTCTCCGACAGAAGTCTGTCTCCCAGTTCGTGACTCCCTACCACACGTGCCCACCACAAATGACGCTGTGGTTGTGACTCATGTTTCAGAAACGTGACTAAAGTAAGACATCTGCCTCTGCGTGTGTGTTACATACTCCCATGACGATGACAGCTACAGACACAACTTTCATCCAAATTTGGTGAAAAAAATCCATTTCATCAAGAAGGAAACGTACCCGATAGATATGGAGGAAAAGAAAATAATCGGTTCGGGTAAAGCCGAGTAGTTTGATAAGTGTGTAAAAAGTATATGAATATTGGTTGAGGATAAGCAAACGATGGGAAATATAAGTATAACTGTCTCAACTAATTAGCATTAACAGAGGAGAGTTGTACAAGTATCGAAAGCCCGACCATACCTGCTACGGGTTATAATGATATCATGGTTATAGTTATAGCTGCATGTGCAGGTTGTACGTGTTAGGTAAGAGAGTTTATGTTGCGGTCGACATGCCGGGTGGTGTGGTGCACTCCTGCCCGAGCCAGACCACTCACGAATCCGTCTCTTCCCCAGCGGGCAGGACAGAGTTCCGCTGCTCCAGCATCGACTACTTCCCCGACGAGGCCTACAGCCCGGACCCACAGGACGCCACCATGGCCATCCCCCGTTAGTACCACTTCACTGCTCTCACCCTTAGGTCACACAGGCCTCTCCTTTCCCCCTTAAGTCACTGCTATCAGTCTTTAGGTCACTATCAGCCCTTAGGTCACTACTATCAGCCCTTTGGTCACTGCTATCAGCCCTAGGTCAATGCTATCAGTCCTTGGTCACTGCTATCAGCCCTTAGGTCACTGCTATCAGCCCTTAGGTTACTGCTATGAGCCCTTAGGTTACCGCTATGAGCCCTACGTCACTGCTCTGAGCCCTAGGTCACTGCCATCAGCCCTTAGGTCACTGCTATCAGCCCTTAGGTCACTGCTATCAGCCCCAGGTCACTACTATCAGCCCTAGGTCACTGCTATCAGCCCTTAGGTCACTGCTATCAGCCCTTAGGTCACTGCTATCAGCTCTTAGGTCACTGCTATCAGCCCTAGGTCACTACTATCAGCCCTAGGTCACTGCTATCAGCCCTAGGTCACAGTTATCAGCCCTAGGTCACTGCTATCAGCCCTAGGTCACTGCTATGAGCCCTTAGGTCACTGCTATGAGCCCTAGGTCACTGCTATGAGCCCTAGGTCACTGTTATCAGCCCTAGGTCACTGCTATCAGCCCTTAGGTCACTACTATCAGCCCTTAGGTCACTGCTATCAGCCCTTAGGTCACTGCTATCAGCCCTAGGTCATTGCTACCAGCCCTAGGTCACTGCTATGAGCCCTAGGTCACTATCAGCCCTTAGGTCACTGCTATCAGCCCTGGGTCACACCTATCAGCCCTAGGTCACTGCTATCAGCCCTAGGTCACTACTGTCAGCCCTAGGTCATTGTTATCAGCCCTTAGGTCACTGTTATCAGCCCTAGGTCAATGCTATCAGCCCTAGGTCACTGTTATCAGCCCTTAGATCACTGCTATCAGCCCTAAGTCACAGCTATCAGCCCTAGGTCACTGCTATCAGGCCTAGGTCACTGCTATCTGCCCTTAGGTCACTGCTATCAGCCCTAAGTCACAGCTATCAGCCCTAGGTCACTGCTATCAGCCCTAGGTCACTGCTATCAGCCCTTAGGTCACTGCTATCAGCCCTAGGTCACTGCTATCAGCCCTTAGGTCACTGCTATCAGCCATTAGGTCACTGCTATCAGCCCTAGGTCACTGCTATCAGCCCTATGTCACTGCTATCAGCCCTAGGTCACTGCTATTCCCGCAGGTCACCGAAACCTGGCTATGGGACACAGAACTACCATACAGACCATCGTCCGTCCTATCATTAATATTTTCCTTTATCTTCATTTCCGTATTGTATATTGTTTACACAGTTTCTCCTGTTTTCTGTTGCCTTACTGACGGCCTGTTCCATAATCCTGATTGTTATGAGTCTAGTAATCTTTCCCTGGACCCAGTCAGTGACCATTTAGTGTGGGCCACTGACTCACTACTACCCTAGTCTTATGTCCACCTGCTCACAGGGAAGCCTACTTTCTTATTTGCCAGCAACTTAGTCACTCTACGTTTTCTCCCGAAAAATCTCCACTTTGTGTTCTCAACACATTCTCTTTATAATAAAAAATTTTCTTTTTTAATGTTAAGCCTTCATAGTTCTGCATCTTACCAGTTTCTATTATGAACATTCTCCCTCAATTGCCATTTTTTTCTTTTCTTTTTTTACCGTCCTACACTTCCCGTTTTCTGGTCATCTTAACCATCGCTTTCTTCATGTAAATCATTTTCCATTTTCTAAGTTTTTCACTTTCTCCATTTTCTTCCTGTGGGCGGGCGGTAGACACGGTGCTCAAGTCGGTGGGGTTCTTCCTGACGGCGGCGGCGCTGCTGGCGGTGGCCGAGCTGCTCTGCCTGAATGGCCACTTCTGCAGAAGGCGCCGCTACCTTACCTTCGTCTCCGGCGTCGCTTTCGTCGTATCAGGTGAGTCCCAGGTCCTCCCAGGTCATGGCGAGCCTGTCCCAGGTCTGGTATGTTGAGGCGGGGCAGACTGACCAGGTCGGCGCTCCTCCGGCAGGCCTGGTGATGCTGGTGGGGCTGGTAGTGTACATCGCCACGCTGAAGGCGCTGCTGGGGGACAAGCTGCGGCCTGGCTCAACGCTGCAGCCGCCACTCTTCACTTACTCCTACGGCTGGTGCTTCCTGCTCCTCTTGCTGGGCTTCATCACCACTGAGGCCGCCGGCATGGCCGCCATCTTCCTCTACATCTACTGGCACAAGGTACCCTACTCTACCATCTACCTTCCCTCTCACTCATTACCACAGCTTCGTAGGGTAACGGTGCTTGTCCCTACGCCTGGGGAGGCTGCCAGGGATAGGATGGGTGATCTAAGTGTTGCCAGGGGTAGGGTGGGTGATCTAAGTATTGGCTCTGTTTCCCCCACAGCGTGAGTGGCGTCACAAGAGTCGGCTTGGGAAGGGAAGGTCGCGTAGTGTGAGGCAGCCCCACAGCCTGGCTTGCCCTGCCCCCACCACCCTCAGGTCAGTCACACACAGGAAGCTTTGGCAGGTCGACTACTATATCACCGTAACACAGCCAACATTCAATAATTCGTCACTTAATTTTCAACTAATTACCACCACGTGCATAATGTATAAACCGTAGCATTTTCTCTGTAAGACATCCAGTAAATCTGCGACTCTACTGGTGTGCAAGTCCCTCAGTCAAGCGCCTGACCATATCCTGGAGGCATCCGGCTCTGCCTTGATATTGAGTTGTGTTATGATTAGATACCTTACTCGTATAACCTTACAACTCTCTAAAACATCTTCTGTGTATTTTCAGCCGAATGGCTTCCTAATTCAATACACCGTTCATTATTATAATCATCATTTTTATTAATATTATTATCATTATCAAGGAGAGGGAGAAATGCCATTAATACTGAGTATTTATGATCAAGACAGCAGTGGGGAAGGAGGTCAAGATTCAGGAGCTGAGGAAGAGACTGGCAAGAGGATGACTGGTGAAGTGAGAGAGGACCCTGGGCATCCTGGGTCTCAGCTGGGCTGAAGCTGGACACAAAGTGCATCGTTAGAGACAGAGTCAGCAGATTTATGGTCCAGCTGACGAAAATTTCAGAAACGTGCAAAGCCCACAGGATCAGCGTTTGTTAGAAATAATGCAGGTCATAGAGCAGGCTGGGGGCACGCATCCGTACCAGGTGGCACCGCCATTAGAAGGATCGGTAAATCGGGAGGTGGACAGACGTAAATCTTTGACTGCTTTGGACCAGAAGAATAGTTCACGTCGAATAAAGACGAGAGCGGAGAGATGAAATGCCCATTTAAGGGACACGAAAGGCAATGGAACTAGTAGGTGCTACAGAATTACTAGGAACCATATCTTTGATGGAGGTTAAAAGAATTGGGGGTGTTATGCAACAACGCATATGACTGCATCCAGCCAGGATGTACTAAAACACGTTTACAAACGCACAAGCAAGGTGGTATTCAGCAAAATGCTCATGAGGCGTGTTAGAGCAAGGGGAGAAAGGGGAAAAAAAGCAAAGAAAGAAACGGGAAACCCCAAATAAGGCAAGAGGACAGACCACACCGCCAGAGGTCATGCACGTTAGACATGCTACACCGAAAGTATTATGTATAAATAATGACGTACACAATAAAGAGCTGGAAGTTAAAGATAAAATCAAGAAGTTGCGTGATCCAGACATGAGACCCCACCAGTGCAAAACGTCCTCCTAATACAGTACAAAAGGGAATCATGAATAGGTAATTTCATATAGTTTCTTGAGCAGCTTCCCATACAGTACAGTTTTAAATGCTTTCTGGCAATGCAGATGCAAATAATTCATCCAGCCTTCCTTTTGCTTAAGACAGAGCTAAATGTGACTATCATTTGGCAGGGAATAAGCTTTAGGATTGTGTGTGTGAGAAGGATTTGCTAGTCGACATCATTGCAAACCGCTGGCCAGCTGGACTCCCACAGTAAAGGAGACAAACTCTTTCAAATACATGGATAAGGAAATATTTAATAAGCTATTTATTTCCTACATAAAAGGCCAAAAGAAGAATATACTTCTTAAGTTTGGTCCCGCACCTGAAGGAGCACAAAGAGTTAATAGAGAAGGTCCGGAGAAGCGCAACAAAGATGGTATCACAATTAAGACATCTTAACTACAGCGAAAGGCGGGAAGCCTCAGTTTGTCCACCATGCAGAAGATGGAGGGGTGGCCAAATCACAACCAGATTGATGATTTAGACTGTGCAAAGGTCTTCCAAAGATCCCGTTATAACGCCAGAAATCTCATTACAACGTCAGGAAACCCGTTATAACTACTAAGGTCCCATCATAACGCACGGGATCCCACTTTAACACAATGGATCCCATCATAACCCCAGGGATCCAATCATAAAGCCTTGAATTCCATTATCACGCCTGTGATCCTATTATAAAGCCTGAGGACCCAGTATAACGCCAGAAGTCCCATTATTACGCCAGGATCCTATTATAACGTCAGGGATTTCATTATAGAGCAGGAATCACATCATGACGCTAAGGGTCCCAATATAACGTCACGGATTTCATTGTAACGCCACGATCCCACTACCAAGCCATTCACTCTCTAGTCCGGTTCTAACTAGAGAGCATTCCGGAATTATCATTCGGGATACATCAGTATACAGCAGGTGGTAATTGTGAACCATGACTCAATATAACGTTGACAGGAATGTTGCAGCCTCACGCACTCTGGCCAGAACTTACAGGTCATGAACATGGACACCATTGTAGACCATGGGAATATATTAACGTACATCATGACATAGCCAACAGCGTGGACACTGAACTGAGACACATAGCCAGTCGAGAGTTTAATACTTCTGGAGATATTTTATTAAAGAGTTTGAAGAAACATATGTCACCAAGACAGTTATGTGCGATGTATTAATATCAATCCTTCAGAATCTACCTCAATACAGTTATGAGGGGGGAAAATTTTCCTCTTGTGCAGTCAGGACACAGGTACAGTGCTTCCTCTGTACTTATGGACGTACGTTGTACTGACTAGAGTTATGGGCAGGTCAACAGGCAAAGAGTAGTTATAGCTGCTTGCTCTCTCTAATATTTGTCAGTGTAGCAGTGAAGGACGGGGTCACCCATATCCTATCTGAACAGAATCTATCAACTAAACATCCATAAACCTGTAAAACAGCCATATAACTGTTTCATAGGTAACATCTAAGCGTACTGGACATTTATAACATATGCTTGCATGTAGCTGTTTACACTGTGTGGTTTAGTATGAAGAAACTAACGGAGGTGTGTTTACATTGTGACCAGCAGGACGGGAGGACAGTATCTGCTCGAGTACCAGCCGCTAGCGCACACCAGGTGCCAGCAGCTGCCCGCAGACTACCATCACCACAACCTGCCTGACTGCGGGACGCAGGGCCCTCATAACATGACTCCACTCTCACCACCCCAGCAGAAGGGCCTATCAAGGCCACCCCAGCACAAAAATATCCTACCACCACCCCAGCAAGGTAGCGCCTGGACTCCAGGTGACCGGCAGGCAGGATGTCGTCCCTCACAGCCTCGGGGAGGGCGCTCCCTCGGCCACCTAGAGAAGGACGTCTGGTGGGCCGAGGCCTGGTCCTCCAGTCATCCCCATGGGAGTGGAACCCTTTCCCGGGGCGGCAATCTGGCCCTGACCCACGGCAGATGCGCGTCCTGGGGCAGGAGTGATGCCCACGGGGCACGAGAGCCGTTCCTCAGGTCGGACGGCTTGCAGACCCCCACGTCTCACAACGCAAGGCAGTACAGCTCCCTAACTCGGACGACCGGCAAGCTTTCTCGGAACAGCAGCAGCACCCTTGTGGCTGGCGCAGGAAGGTGTGAGGACTGGTGCACCTATTGCTGCTACTGCTACTGTTGTTGCTGTTGCTACGACACCGGTGGCGATGATGACCCGGCCTGCACGCTCCCCCTGCACACTCCTCTTACCACAAGTTCACCACCGGACACAGAGAAATGTGCTGCCTCTCCATGTCTAGCAGAGACCTGCCTACACCAACACACCTCAACCTTACGCTACCAGCTGGCCAGCATCTCCCCTGACCTGCCTTGCCAGCACCCACAGTGTTACCAGCACCACCAGCTGGCCAGCTCCTCCCCTCATCTTCCCCATGGCTGTCAGCATCCTCAGTGTTGGCAGCACTCACACGAGCGAACCCAGTGCCACCAGCGGCAGGGGACAGATGACGATCGTCCTGGCAAGCATGTGAAGGTTGTACACCCAGCCCACCACCATCACCTTCACCACACTTTCCAACGTACCACCCCAGTGTGACCACCACACCTTCCGATGTACCACTCCCGTGTCCAGCTTACCACCTCAGCATAAGCATCACCATCACACTTTCCAAAAACCACCACACTTTCTAACGTACCACCCCAGTGTGACCACCACACCTTCCGATGCACCACCCCAATATGACCACCTTATCTTCCTAAGTACCACCCTAGTATGACCACTATACTTTCCAACATAACACCCCAGAGTTAGTACCATACCTGTGCTGTTCCACCCCAGTAGGAGCACCACCACCACATCCTGTGCTGTACACGTCAGTAAGAGCAACACCGCCAAAAATCACACACCATGTCTTCAGGCAACTGTGGCTAGTACAAGACTGGCAATACCCCACACACTCCAGCAACTCTCGTCCCATCACTCTACGTTCTCAATACTTAAACATTACTAAATTCCTAATAGTCTTAATTTGTCATTAGAAATATATCATCCCTAGCTAAACCACACAAACATTTACTATAAATCACGACAATATTCACAGAACTACCATTATACAAATAAAAAAACAATAATAGTATCTCTATTAACTGATAATTTGTATGTAGAGATGTTTTGGAAGGTTTATTTTGCCATCCTGTAGGCCTATATGTATGTTTATTGAGAACAATTATTTTTACAATCATGAGCAGTGATAGTTTTAAGAATGCAAACATGAAAAACTTCACTGTGACTTTGGTTAATTCAAAAATTATATAAACATTAAAGATTCGCAAGAAGCTAAACAAGCAATCAGTAACTCATGATGTAAAACGATTGGATTCTCATGATAATGTGCCCTGGGGTACAAGAAGGTGATTTCCTGGTGGTAAACAGGTGAGAAACTACGATGTCCGAGTGGTACAATATCCTAGTGGTACAGAGGTGAGACATGGAGGTATGAAAAAGAAAAGTGGTGGGCTATCCTAATGGTATATGGAGCAGTGCGTCAAATGTGGCACACCTAAACAGATTCTAACTCGCATACCCATAGTATTGTTACCGTTATGAGACAAACATTTACAAAATACCTCAAAATATGTGGAAGATTTATGAGCTTTATACAAACAAGTTATATAATGTAATGCCATTACTAATAGCAGGAATTTTACAAGCGCTCTTCGTTTAAAAAAAAAAAATGTTTATAACATCATAGTCTGTATCGTTCTCTGAATGCTTGTTAAAAGTACATGAATAGTCATAATTTACTTACTGTTGTAAGACAAGCAGAAGCTGGGTGAAGTGTCTCCACATATTTCCCTCGCCACACTTGTTTATACTCAGAAGAATCAGCTGATGGAAAGAACGTTCGAGTCGGTGAATATTATTACAAATAACAACATAATCCTAAAAATCTAAGAGTCAACAGTGAGTTGAGATAATGTAGAGACAGTTCACTGTAATTAGGTATAATTTTTTCACTGTAAAGTAATATATGTATTAATCGATTAAGGCATTTATTATGACAAAGTTATAAAGATATGGTTCATCACTTTACATGTCATATTAACCTTCAACTAGTGTTTCTTACAGGACACACATGAACAATGAACAAATTCGGAACTGTATTACTAGAGAAGAAAAGTGTAACATAGCACAATTTAAAAAAATGTATAGGAGTGTCTATTAAATTGCAGAAGCAAAACTTACTCTGATATGATCTGATCCTTGTGCCCATTTCAGGAAAAACTTTCTTTCTCTCTCTCTCATAAGTATCAATCAGGCGGTATGCCGGCAGCCACCGACTAGGTATGCATTTTATCAGTACCAGCCGCCTGGTCATCATGAGGGTTAACGACACCTACGCTGTAAGCTAGCACTTTAGTGGCTGTCAAGTTTCATCCCTACTCGGAAGCTACTTTTTTTTTTCTACCTCACCCCCACGTGGATTTCTGGGTCTCCATCTTACACATTAACACTTGACAACACGTAACTCACACGACTCCTTTGTAACCCTAGATTTTTCTGTCATGACCGCTACACACTGCTCCTGCTTTTTGGCAAAATCTTTCAAAATACTTGTAAGCAAGTAATTCTCTCTCTCTCTCTCTCTCTTTTTTTGATCGCTGTTTCCCACGATAGTGATGTAGCGCCAGGAACAGACGAAGGAAAGCCACATCCGTTTACATCTTACTGTAGCTGTCATGTGTATTGCACCGTAACCACAGCTCCCTATCCACATCCAGGCCCCACAGACCTTTTCATGGTTTACCCCGGACGCTTTACACGCCTTGGTTCAGTCCACTGACAGCATGTCGACCCCGGTATACCATATCGTTCCAATTCACTCTATCCGCTGCACACCTTTCACTCTCATGCATGTTCTGGCCCCTATCGCACAAAATCTTTTCACTCCATCCTTCCATCTCCGATTTGGTCTCCCACTTCTCCATGATCCCTCCACTTCTGACACATATAGCCTCTTTGTCAAGCCTTCCTCACTCATTCTCTCCAAATGCCCAAATCATTTCAGCACACCCAACCAGTTCTCTCAACCACACGCCTTTCATTACCACACATTTCTCTTATCCATTCATTACTTACTCGATCAAACCACCTCACACCACATACTGTCCTCAAACATTTCATATCCAGCACAGCCTTACCTATAGCCCATGCCTCACATCCATATAATAATGTTGGGATTTCAAACATACCCATTTTTGCCCTCCCAGATAGGATACTCTCTTTCCTCACATTCTTCAGTGCTTCCAGAACCTTTGCCCCCTCATCCACCCTATGATTCAATTCCGCTTCTATGGTTCCACTCGCTGCCAAGTTCACTCCCAGGTAACTAAAACACTTCACATCCTCATTCTTTCTCCATTCAAACTTACATCCCAACTAACCTGTCCCTCAACTATGCTAAAACTAATAATCTTGCTTTTATTCATTTTCACACTCAACTTCCTCCTTTCACACACTTTTCCATATTCAATCATCAACTGCAATTTCTCACTCGAACCCACCACCAGTGCTGTATCACCAGCAAACAACAGCTGACTCACTTCTCAGGCCCTCTCATTCCCCATAGTCTGCATACTCACTCATCTCTCCAAGACTCACATTTACCTCCCTAACCACCCCATCCATAAACAAACTGAACAACCATATTGACATCACACACACCTGCCGCAGACCAAACTTCACTTGGAGCCATTCACTCTTAATCTCTTCCTACTCGTGCACATGCCGTACACCCTTTTCTCCCACACCGTATATTTCTATGACTCCACAAATCGCTATCAAGCCTCTCATGTGCGTTCTCTAAGTCCATAATTGCCACATACATATCCATCAGTTTCTTTAAATATTTCTCACACGCATTACTTAAAGAAAACACTTGGTACACACATCCTCTACCACGTCTGAGACCACAACGCTCCTCCCCAGTATGATGCTCTGTACGTACATAATTTCACCCTTTCAATCAAAATCCTCCCGTACAAATTACTAGGTATACTCTACAGACTTATACCTATGTAGTTTGAAAATTCTCCTTTATCCCCTTTGCCTTTATACAATAGCACTATACATGCATTCCACCAATCCTCAGGCACATCACCCTGATCCATACATGCACTGAAATACCTTACCAATCAATCAATAACAGTCATCCCTTTTCTTAGTAAATTTAACTGCAATACCATCCGCTTTGCCGCATTCATCTTACGCAAAGATTTCGCCACCCCTTCTCTCTCCACCAAACCACTCTCCCCTTCACGACTCTCTTACTTTGCATACCAACCCGACCCAATCACCCTACGTCTGCCACTCTGTCATTAAACCCATCCAAAATTCCTCCAAATACTCACTCCATCTCCTCCTCACTTCAGTCACTACCAGCCACCACTTCCCCTTTTGCCCACTTCACTGATGTTCCCATTTGTTCTCTCGTTTAATGCACATTTCTTACCTCCTTCCAAAGCAGGTTATTCTCCCTAAAGTTTATTGATACTCTTGTAGCCTTCCTGGGACCATTCCTTCTAACATCCGTCTCTAGCTGAATGAATCTCCCATTAATGATAAAACGAATCTGAATCAGTCAGTTGGATGTTTTTGTGTAGATATCTACACACTTTTCACAACCAAAGCTTCTGAACTCTCTACCTTCTCATGTCTTTCCCAGTAACTATGACCTGGCTCATTTCAAAAGACAGATCTTACTTTCTCAAAAATTCGTAAATACTTTCCCTTTTCTTTTTCCGTTTCTTAATTCTCTCTATTTCAACTGGGGCCCGGCCTTGATGAGGGATTTCGTCCGTGACAGCAGCCTTCAACATTAAAAAAAAAAGATGAAGAAGAGTATGGTGAACGCAAGGGCGGAGTGAAGATTAGTATGTTTTGGTGTAACCAAGGTAAAGGGTATGATTGTACGGGAGTCAAAATGACTGTAGTGAAGATAAGAGAGTAATGGGGATGGACTTTGACTTAACCCTTACGGATATAGCGCATATGTGTATAAAGAAGATGATGGTGCAGTGAATATGAAAGTAAAGTGAAGATATGGGCGTGGTTATGGTGTAGTGAAGATACTGATGCAGTGAAGACATTAGTGTAATGATAAATTCATAGTAAACATAAAGGTGTAGAGAAGATGAGAGCGTAGCGAAGATGAGGGCGAAGTGAAAATGAGAATTTGGCTAGGACATAATTTAGTGCAGTTGGTTCTTTTGACATAACCCCCAAATCATCTTAGGTTCAGGGCCGCCCGCAGCAGCTGGCATTGTTGTTTAGTACTTTCAGGTGTAAGGTCAGATAAAACTGGTAGCACTATGATGCAGGCAACTCCTTGTAATGTGAACAGTGTCCATTTTCTCTCGAGAATAGATTTTTCTTTTTATTCAAACTGAACTTGACCACGATCACTACAAATCGCTCGTTTAGAGAGCTACTTTGAGCACGTCCACACTTAACCATGGTTTGGACTGGGGAATATGTTCAAGATAAATCTAACATCATACACACTCACTGAATATGTGGCCATAGTCTATGGGATACTTATTTGGGCTTTGGGCCTATCAGCTGCCACGTTCATTAAAGCCGTCACAACCACCGATTGAAAAATCTTTATCTTCCTCTGATGTTAAAGATTATTCTAGGTCCATATATATTTTCACTATGTACGCAGCCAATGACAGAGGATAGTTGGTTGGTTGTTTAGGCTTTAAAGCTATCAACTGCCAGGGTCATTAAGGCCGTCAGCGTCAAGCTACATCCACCAACCGAAAAGTCCTTGACACCTTCTTCGGGTGTAAAAGATAATTCATTCTAAGACCACATGAACTCTCACTATGCATGTGGCCCATGACGGAGGAAGGGAGGGTCGTGCAGTTACAGTGGAAAAAATTACCAGCTAGCATTACATTGCTTATTACCGCGCCAACTTGTCAGAATTCTATGGCTATATTTACCGTCAAAAAATTATACAAATTGCATTTATATACTCAGATGACTCGCGTCTCGATAATCTTAGTTTATGAAACATTTTCGGTTGCAAAAACAATAGGAATCCTGGCGAAGCCACTCATGTCTGTACTCAGTCGAACCCATAGACTCTACTCCATCACGCGCGAGTTGCCATGAACTATATATTTTGATTTAATATGATAGAGGGTAAATTCTTTCGTTTTATAGCTACAAAACTAAAGCCATTATACTGTTAAAGTAATTTCTATCATTTATTCTGACTAACCTGTTTTTAAAGACATTCTTTGTTTGGATAGCAAGACGTTTTCATATTTCAGGTCATTTTCCAGAGCCTGCATATTTATGGAAATAATATCATGGCGAGATGGAAACTGTTTGATATAATATCATTTTAGATAATGAATCTTGTGTTGGTTAATGTAGCCGTAACTTTGACTACTCTTGTCTCAGCAGTAAACATGACCCAGAGACGCAATTCCTCTGCTTCCCGCCTTGCAAGCTTAAAATCAATAGTATCGTGTTTACAATAGAAAAGTAAAATAATTTTCTGTTAGTTCGTAATGAAATATATAATTTTAAAGTTATAAACAAGTTTTTTAAATTCTCTTAATGTTTAAGATGAATTTCACAAATGAAAAAATTCCGGCTATAAGTTGTACGTTCAGTTGTTTTCTTCATTATGACGTCATGGGCTGCGCCAACCCTCTGCGCAGTCTCACGAAAACAAACAAAATGAAGTCTCAAGACAGCAAAGTTCTGTGGGCATCTCAGACAGAGAAACCAATACATTATACGTATGTCCTCGTGATACTAATGATAATGTGTGTGAATAGTTGGGAGATTTGGTGCATTGTGTAATTTTGTGTTTATTGTGCTTACTTCGCGCACTTCTTTCCAGATATTTGAAGGAATTTCGCGTGGAGCAATGTACGCTCTTCCTCCAACACAAGTGTACACAGCATCGTCCATATACTTGTTTTCACTGGCATTTTCTAAACCAGCGTCGACGTCGGCCAATCAGAAGAAGAGATGGCACGTTTAACTATTCGCCAGACGCTTATTGCAACAAATTTGACGAGAATACTGGTATCTGCCCGGATGGAGACGAGTAAGTATGCTGCTCTGTTGCTCGCCACGTAATTACCTTTGGTTATATTGCCCCATTATTAAAAGTTGTCATCTAAGACTTCCTTCTTCTAATGGACCTTATTAGGATTTATGTACGCACGTCGAAATGGTAGACCCTTATCTCTGGAAAGTAGAGAAATATGTGATTTTACATGGAACAAAGGGAGGTCATGGAGGAGGGGGAGTGGTTGTGTTTGTAAACAAAGCCGCGAGACAGGTGCGGCGGTGGCCACAGCCACGCCTACCCTCCCGCACCTTCCACCCACCACGCATTTCCTCAAGCGCCCTCCAACATCACTTCCTCCTTTGCCTTCCTTCAGACCTACCCTCCCGCTCTCCCCACTCTTACACTCCGGCGTCCTCCACCACGCTTGCTCTCCCGCGCTCTCCACCACGAATTCCCTCTTAAGTTCACCATACAAACCTGTCGCGCCTTCCGCTACCAGAAAGCACTACCCCCCTCCTCCTCCTCCTCCTCCTCCATGCTCACCCTCCCACGTCCTTCACATGCCTACCATCCACCACGATTGCATTCCATAAAACCTATTCTCTATCATGCTTACCTCCACCACGCTCACCCTCCATTCCCTCCCAGACCCATCACACCCGTAGCCTCCACAACTTCGTCCATGTCTGCCTTTCCGTGTTCTCCGCCATGTTAACCTTTCACGCCTTACCGTCCATAACCTAAACTATGCCAGCCCTCCTGTGCCTTTCACCATGCCTACTCTCCACAACCCCCCTCTACCTTCCCTCCTGTGCCCTCCACCACTGGTACCCTCCATCAGATGTACCTTCCATGCCCAGCACTACACCAGCTTATAATTGAAATTGAAGACACACCTCATGTCTAGAATCCAGGAAATGTTTTGCAACATTTTTGTAATGTATGCGTGAAAATAAATAAAATTTCATGCCTGGATAGTTTTTGTGTGAAGACAATGAAAGAGGTAGTTTGCTAATGCAACATCAGTATGTAATTATAGGTGATGAGGTGCTGCTTTTAAAAAAAAATTGTTTAGTTACCTTAATGTCTTTATCTTTTATGCTTATTAAATCATCTGTCGGAACAAAATTGTAAACTATTAAGAGGAACACCACAGTTTTCAGTATGGTTTTTGACAAAATTTCTCATTGCTGAGAAAAAATACTTTATTTCTTGTATATGATCCAACTTGTATTATTAAAGTATATGATCAACTTTTATTATTAAAGTAAAGTGGTTGATGTCATTTATTACAGTTTTCAAAAAGCATTTGATAAGGTTCAACATTTGGGGATAAGGAAGAAAAGAATGCTTCCCATGTATTTCCTATGTAATGTAGAAGGCAACAAAAAGGTATGAGAGCGGGGGCTGGACGTCCTCTCCTCTGGTTTTACTTTTCCAAAAGAAGGTACAGAAAAGGGGGCCATGTGAGGATTTCTTTCCCCTTCAAAGCTCAGTCATCTGTTCTTGATGCTACCTGGCTGATGCAGGAAATGATGAATATGTACAAAAAAAGAAAATATACATATGTGTGCTGATAACCACGAGGAAGATGAAAAACGATAAGTTCTCAAGTGCATTTTTTGATACTATACAATATACACTAATACAAAATACCGTTCACACGCTTTCTTGTAACTCCTCTACCACTTGATGGTGGAAGGATGGATGAAAGGGATTTTAAACGGTCGGGGCCTGAACATGCAGGAGGGTGAAAGGCGTGCATGAAATAGAGTGAAATGGAATAATGTGGTATACCAGGGTCGACATGCTGTCAATGGACTGAACCAGGGCATGTAAAATGTCTGGGGTAAACCATGGAATGGTCTGTGGGGCCTGGATGTGGATACAGAGCTGGGGTTTCAGTGCATTACACATGACAGCCAGAGACTGAGTGTGAGCTAATGTGGCCTTTTCGTCTGTTTCCTGGCACTACCTTGCTGACACAAGGGGTGGCAGTGCTATTTCCTGTGGGGCAGGGTGGCATCAGGAATGGATGGAGGCGAGCAAGTATGAATATGTCGCTCCACCTTCCCCTCACTTTTCCGTCCTTACGGTACTATAGCTGTCTCTCCCATTGACAAAGCAACTCTCTTTGGTTCCCGTTTCTCCTCTAACTCCACCTTGGAT